>CAEFZX010006773.1:0-22976 GCA_903066825.1 Alfaro cultratus
ACAATGTCCCTGCGGTGAATCTGGTCTAAAACCAGCCTCTAAAGAAAACAGTAAAGAACATTATATAGATTATTTTAACCAGCTATAAGGGGCCAGACTTGTATCATCATCACCTGTATTCAGATGGCAACTTGTAATGCAAAATATTATGCTTAGCGATTTTTTTGCAATGGGCAATGCAGTACTTAATTTAGAATTATGTTTGTGATATTTATGAATAGAAATTGTGTACAGCATTTGCTTTAATTATTTGAATGCTATTTTGCAGTTGGATAAATAATGGGTTCGTCTGATCCTGATCCTTAGCCTTGTTAATTACTCTTGTTGCTCTTTTCTGGAGTTTGATTAGTGACTATTGTGTTGTTTTGTAATTAATTTTCCATACCTCTCTGGAGTCACTTAAATAAGGTCAAACTAAAGAACAGCACAGAATGTCAGGCTGTTTCTTTGCGAAGAAAAAGATGTTTTGTCCTAAAACAATGACAGGCCCACTTCATGAACAGTGAACTGAAATAGTAAAACCCCGACTCATAATGTTCACTTTTCCATAGATGGACAAACATTCTTGTTTAAAGAAAAAAGACCAACAGCTGCATAATGTTCAGATAAAAATAATGGTAATGCAAATTCTAAGTATGATTTTCAAATAAAGGTCAGGTTAAGAACCTCTCAACCTCACACAATCCGGCTCCTTCCCCACCAGAGAGGTGATATTTCACGTCCCAATGGAGGTCCAGAAGCTTCCCAGATAAATAATGATCTAACTATAGACATCTATAGACAGACTCAAAACGGAAGAATTGTAGGAAATTCATTCTCTGGAGTTGTCTCGTCCTCGTCGTCAGAGATGTCTGAAATACCTCCCGGCCCTCTGAAGGTATCTATAAAGTGTGAACAGAAATCACGGAAAGCGATGAAGGCTTTGTGTAGTCCGCTATGTATCAGATGTAAGCCTCTCCTTATCATGTTTTTCTTTTCTTTTCTTTTTTTTTTTTTACATTTTAACTTTCGAGTAACTACAGGAAGGAAATATTTGGCTCGCTATCTTATGTATTCAGTGTAAAATTAGAACCAAACCTTCTTGAGGGCATTTTTAGCTCTTGGACAGCTTAAAGTAGCAGCATTACTACACAATGTATGTCTTTGGTTGGATGGAGCAATGATATATAATTTTAGTAGTGATGGGGTTATTTACTATTTTCTTCTTTGTTTTATTTTATATCTATTTCTTGTTACTTTGCTTGTAGGACTAAAATTGTCTCGCAACAGTTTTTTTTTCTTCTGTTTCTTTTTCATTCTGTCAGGTAAAACTATTCAATCAAAAATACTTTGAATTGGAAAGAAAAAAACCAAAACAGTTTATTAGGTTCAGAAGGAAATTCATTCAGGAGAAGCTCTGCGTCCCACAGCCTGTAAACGCCCCGTTTCAGACCGTCTGGTCCGTGTTGCTGATCTGCTTCGTGACCCAGTTCATCTCTTACGTAACTGAGTCAAGATCAGAAATACTCTTTAGGTGGGTTCGCATCAGCGAAGGAGAAGAACCCGAGGTCTGACTTTGATCAAGGCTCATTTGCTTGACTCTCACAGCTGCAGCGCGGCGTCTCGCACGAGAGCATCGCTGGAAACGAGAGTAATCTGAGCCGTTTTTAGCGCAGGCCTGCAAAACAATGGGAAGAGCACGAAACTAGCATCTTTCTAGCAGACAGTCATTTACTCAAAGAGGACCAGTGTGGACGCTCGTTGTGCTCAATCCAAGCTCATTAGTGGAAAGTTAAGTGGAAGGAAAATGTGCACAGGTAGTCGTGGGTACACAAGCAACCGGGATAACCAGATGGGTTGTGAACAAAAATGCATTAGGATGATTTTTATTTTATTTTTGCCACTAGTGCCCCTTGTCACAGCTAACAACACTTGGCCACTGTCTGATTTGATTAATAAAAGGAAGATTAATGTGACAAAATGACTGAGTTTATGTTCTAATTTCTAAATGAAATTCTAATTTAAAGATATGCACATATATGCAGGGACAGTTATTTTCAAAAAAAGATGCTTAATTGTGCCTTTTAAGGATTAATCCTGCACTGAAAAATGTTTTAAGTCAGATCTCCTGTTCCCTTTGAAATATTTTGCAATAAAAAAGCAAAATTCTGAACAATGATCAGCCAAAGATGTTTCACACACAATATTGTTCTCCATGTCTAATTTTTATTTGCCATAGCATGAACTTGGACAATGCTAATTGAGCAGCTCTACTAATAGAGCAGCTCAATTAATAAATACAGTAAATGACAGCCATTTTGAAACAAAAAGGGAAGAAAGTCAAATTTTATCATTATTTTCAGTTATGTGAGAAGTGGGATGAATATGAATTGGGGGGGAAGAAAAAATGATAATTTCATGCAGTTGACTAACAGAACGTAAATGGAAAAATCTCACATCTGCATTTGTATTGAGCCCTCTTTACCCTGATGCCTCTAAATAAAAATATAGTGCAGCATTCTAAAGTCATCAATAGATTTATGTGTGAAAAAAACAACCCTATCCCATAAAATCCCAATTTGATACCTTGGAGGTTGTTGTTGTGACAAAACTGTGGAACGTTTCAAAGGGTGTGGATACTTTAGTCAGGCACAGTTTTGTCTAAAAGTACATGCAGAAGGGATTCTGGCAGCCTCTGTTGCCGTCTCTGTTTCTAGTATTGGTGGAGATGGGGGGGGAATGGAGTTAAAAATGTCGCTTCAGCTTCCTCTTCTTCTTCTTAGAAGTATAAACGCCATCTTGAGATTTATGCGACCCCGGAGTGCAGCGCCACACGTGGAAGTCAGATGGCTTTTAATTTACTGCAGTCGTTACGCGAAGCCACAGTCACCGCGGCTTCGCCGACGATCGGCGCTGCGGCGTCTTAATTACAGACGACTGCGGACACGAACCGACACTTTAAATGTTTATTTTTAACCTCCCATGTGGCCTGTGAAATCAGCCCCGATCTAAAAACGCTGAGCTCAGTGTAGTCATTGTGGGGTCCTGTGCGCGCCAGTTGCTATTTTAGACGTTTTGATATGCGCCAGATACAGACGGGCAACAGAAACCGACGGCTCTATAATGGTTAAAAATAAAACGTAAAGGAAGCAGTGTAATTACACGCGTAGCTGCGTGCGACAGCGACCTGCTGCGCGTTAAGGGACTGGCTGAACACTCTGGCAGACGCAGAAGGATTGTTGTGGATTCTTGGAAAACCGGAAGATGCGGTGACCTTGCAAAAGTATTGTCATGCTAAAGCCAAATTCTTATGTATTTTATTTTATTTTTTTTAAAGTTTAATTCTTATGAGATGTCTGCAGCCTTCGCAGTCCAGAGTCCGGATAAATGAAGCTCGTTTAGAGCCGATCAATTTTCATATCTACTGTAGGAAATCTGGTGTAGAACTTTTGCAGAAAGATGATGTGTACATACATTTTCATCTGTTGGGTGTCGTTTTGTTGTTGAAATGTAACATTTTCATCTGTTGGGTGTCGTTTTGTTGTTAAAATGTAACGCAACTATTCCGTGAAAACACTGAAGTAAGGCTTCAGCTAAGGATTATTTTAATAATCGATTATTCAATTGATTGATCTGACAGTCGAGCATTAAGAATTTAAGCCTTTTTCTGTTAGAAATACACTTAAAAATGCAAATAAACAATTCAATTTCTTTTTTTTTTTACATAAAAATAAACATTTTATTGCCTAAAATGCAACAACATGGGATTTTATTTAGCATACGCTTGCTCATGTGTGGCAAAGGATGAATCTGCAGCTGAAAAAAACACTTCTAACATCAACATGTGAACCGGTAATAATTTTTGGATTAACTGATTAATAACTGAATTGCAAAAGGTACTTAGCTTTTAAGATTTTTAAAAAAAAATCTGAAATGTAAAATGTAGATTTTGTTTGTACAGTTGTTATCCAATTAGTAGACACACATCATCTGCATCTCATACACATTTGAGCACAACTTACTGAGCACCTAAATCATTAGCTTAGCATAAACTCTATGCAGTCTGAGGAAAAGGTCGAAGGTCTTGGCAGTTTAGAAGCTGAAATCTGCTAATGTGTCTTTTTGACCGATGACAGAGAAGCAAATAAGCATATTTTTTACAACAAAAGCTGAAATGTACAAAGCAGCGATACGTTAACTTTGTTTTTTCTTTCTACAGTGTTCCGGCACTTTTTATGTGCTTGCTTCTTACCCAAGGCAACGTCTTTTGTACTTTGCTTTTGACGTTTGTCTTGGCTGCGTTGTCGAAGACGAGACGCTCCCTCTCGGATGTCGTTACGTTCAGTCCCGTTGTCGTCCGTGGGCTGCTCCTCTTTGAGGGGATCTTGTTTTCCCTCAGGCTCTCTGACAGCTTCTTACCCTTCAAGCCATCTGTGGCGGTCTGGGTCGGCTTCGCCTTGGCTTTGCCGGGCGTCTTCGCAGCCGACTTCTTCGTTGGTGGTTTCGGCTTCCTGCCCACGGTGTTCTTGTTCGTGTCTTTCTCCTTTAGCTTTTTCTCTTTCTGCCACGATTTGTTCTTGTTCTTGCCGACTGGTTTGGGGGATGTCTTCCGGTCCGGCTTGGCGGCAGCGGCTTTGATCGTGGTGCTGGCTGCAGTCGTGGTGGATCTGTGCCGACCGCTCATCACCGGCGGTTTATATTTTCGTAGTGGTGGTCTCGTTGGTTTCTCGTTTGTCTTCAGCACGGTCTCTGGAATGACACACATGCAGCAGTGAGTACTTGTTTTTTAACAACTCTGCAGCCAAATATTTTGTACCTTGTAAAAATGGAGCATTTGGCAGCTGAAATCGGGTTTAAAAAGAGAAATGTTTGGCATTTCCCTTTTTAAATGTGTTTGATGTAAAACGGGAGACTGCTTTTAATAGTTTTATAATGTACCAAATGTGGCTGTGCATCTTTGGTGTAAAAGGGAATGAAACAGAGAGTATGGCGTTCTAAAAACAAGTACATTATAAGGATACTGCTCAAAAATTGATTTTAGTGTGCTTAGTTTTTTGTATAATTATATTTTGAATAACTCTTAATTTTTTTTTACTTAAGAAAAAGCTAACCTAATTCTGGTAATTATAAAATTTTATCGACAAACTTGTTTTTTGTTTGTTTTGTTCTTTTCAAATAGAAACTCATTGAATTTGACATTTAGTTTATGGAAACTTACAACAATTTGTTCACATTCTCTTTTTCTCCTGTCAGTCACATAATTTAAACAATCTCTAAACCATTTGAATAGAAAAATTGGTTTCTGAATCCAACTGTGACCCTAAAAATCGGAATTAAATCGAATCAAGTGTTCACATTGAAGTCTTTTTTTCCCATTGCTTTACTTTTATATCAGGTTTTGATTATTTAACTGTTTACTCTGTTTCACACAGGAAGGTTATCAATGGCGCACCGCTTCCTAACTTCATTTCCGGTGTGAAAAATCATCAGATTTAGCGGAAATGACCACGAAAAGCAAAGCTGACAACTGTTCAAATGGCTTTTGGATCAACCGCTGTTATGTTTTTCAGATTGGATTTGTTTTAAGGAAGTACGAGTCCACTTTGGTCTTGGCTCCACTCAAACTGGCTTCGGGACCAACTAATCTGTATTTAAACAAAATGAAAAAGCAAAGACTGTCATCCACTGCAAGACAGGAACTACCAAGAGCCGACCTTTTACACACACATAGTTACTTTTACTTCAGCTTTTCATGTATATGTCTTGTAATTGTAGGTGTTACTGATGATCTAATTACAGAAAGATGTAATTTACTAAAATATGTTTGTGAACCAGTTTGGACTGAGCATGTCCCAGCTGGTTGTGGAGTCTTTTCTTTTTAAAAGCAACATTTTTACTCACTTCATTCTAATTTCAAAGTTTTGGACACATTTGTCTTTCTTCAGCTCCAGGCATCTTTAGATTGGAAAACCTCAGATGCAACAATCTGCTTTTAAATCACATTATGGTATATTTTTTGTGTTTTATTTACTCGGGTTATTCTGTCGTCTTAGTGCTTTGGGAGCTCGGTGCCATTTTCGATACGGTAAACCACAGTATTCTTTTTTTATTTTCATAACTCGGATCGTGTCGTTTGTAATTAAGGGATCAACATCGCAGTGGTTTGAATCTCGTTTCGAGGCTGCATCGTCAGAGTTCAGCTGGTTGTTGCGCGACCTGCAAGCGCTCGTCTCTCGTGTGGCGTCCCTCAGGGCTAAACTGAGACATGACCTTTTTGCCCTCTACAAGCTCCCTCTTGGTTGAACTTCTCAGAAAGCACAGCTTCACATCTCATTAGAAAGCTGACGACATTCAGCGTTGATGAGCGTTTTTGACTTACGTTCGCTGGGGACGAATGGAAACTTTTTCCCTTTCACCTTGACAGGCAGAGGTTTCTGCTTGCATTTCCCCGGAGGAGCTCTCCTGCAAACGTTGACAAGTTAAACTCATTAAGTTGTCTTTCAGTAGTATAACTACTATTTATAACATTAAAAAACAACTACATTTGATAATTTTTTTTCCTTCTAGGTTGTTAAACTAAGGCATAAAAAAACACAACTTGGCTTAAAAATGCTCGTTTGTTCTTTGACTGGCAGGAAGTGCAGGATTAGTACCCTCACTCTATTCTGAGACCCGACAGATGTTCCCCGGAGCAAAGCACACAGCCTCTGTAATTGCTCCCTCCATCTATAGATGTGTACTATGTGTTATTTACGTAGTATGTGTGTGCTTAAACTGCTCACTGTCGGCAGCGTGCTCGTAGTTTTGAGATCAGGACAAATTCCTTCACCCGTTCCTCGGTGCATTTCTGTGAAACAATAATCTCAACCTGAATAATCTCAAACACAGCAAGCACTAAAAAATGTTAGTGAAAAATAAGGTAAAACACTTGTAACCTTATCTCTATCTATTTTATTTATTTTTTGTCTTTATTAGAGATTGCAGAGACGCCTGCAATTGTGCTGATCTTAGAGACATCTGTGTTTCCTGACTGGCTTATCTGGAAAATAAGTTTTCCAAGGTCGTTTTTTATTGACTTTAGTTCTACTTTCAGTACGATGATCCCACAAGACCTTTTTAAATAACCTGGGGTCACTTAGCGTCAGCGTCTCTTTGTGTAGCTGGCTGTAAGGCAAACCCCACATGGTACGTTTTGGGGAAAAACTACCTCCACTGGGGTTCCGCAGGGCTGTGTTTTAAGCCCCTCACTAGCTGTAGTTGCGGAATTTGTCTCAAGAAATAAAATTCCTTAATGGAAACGCGGCAACTCTGGAAAAAAACTTTCCCTCCCCCCCCGAAATGTTTTGGCACTAGAATGACACCGTATAGAAACTGGAGTGGAAACACTTTTTTCACATTACGAGTCACATGATCAACAACCGGATGCTACTGCTGGCAAAAACCACGAAGAAGAAAACAGGAAGTAGTTTGAGGGTCATGATGTGTTTTTTTATTTCTTATCACGTGAACAAACTTATGTGATTTTAATTGTTTCTCATTTAATGTAAACATAACAATTTCAATAGTTTTTTTGTTTGCATTAGTGGAATATTGACAAAGTTTTGCACACACTTGTAATGGAAACACAGCTACTGTTGGCTTTGTTGACCTTTGACTGCTGCGCCAATTATGAGCTGAATTACGTCATAAAACATAACAGCAGTGCACCTCTTCAGTAATTAGACGGCGACGCAAATGGAGAGGATATTGACCGACTCAAAGTCTGTGTGTGGCAACAACAACCTAACAAGAGATCACTTGACGTCAGGAGAATATGAACGCCACAACAGCGACTCCATTTTCCCCGAGGGCCGAAAACATCAAAATGCCATCTGCACACTTCAGTACAGAAAGTCCACTCAAAGCACGCTGACCTGCGACGTCTCAGTCTGATTTGGTAGCTGCTCTACCGCTGAACAGAAGGCGCTTCAAAGAGTCGAGAAAACCAGCAGAAACTCGCTCCCATCTGTTCAACAACTACATTATTTACGATCTCACTCACCTCACACATTTGGAAATGGTTACCGCAGTCTGCACTGCAGAACAACTGTATTTAACAGGAGCTTCTTATTGTTGGTAGTGGCCAGAGGTGTTGGCATACACTGTCTTTTGTCTTGTGTCGAGCTTTAAGAAATACAATTTCGTTCAACTCTGTCATAGTACGAATGACAATAACGTTCGCTAGCTTGATAACGTGCTAACGTGAAAAGATCCGAAACTGATGAGGGCGCGAGAGTATTAACGTTGAGGACTGCTGGATAATTACAAATCAGATAAACTTGATAAAGGTGGAATTTGGTCTGATCAAACACAAAACTGTTTTCAAAGGACTTGAGCCTACAGTCAGGCTGGGTTTTTGTAGGTGGTTTATATTAAACAAGGCTGCACAGAGTTAACACCAGCGGCGACCCATGTCGGTCAGATTTTAACAGTGTAAAATGTAAAGTGATTGCCGACGTTTATTTCCATCTTGCCGCCGTTTTATGTTTTTTGTAGGAGGCGGAGAGGAGATTAGTCATGTGACATAGGAGCAGGCGTCAGTGGCTGCGTTTCCTTTACAAATATTCACAAAACTTCAAAAATAACGCCACCGATGGAAAAATAAAATGAAATTCAAATCACATGTGAATAAGCTTGTTCATGTGAGAAATACTGTTCTTGTCAATTGTGTACTTTAAACTGTGGAAGTTTTTAATATGGGTTATACAGGCAGTTGCCCAGGGCGACAGTAGAAAGGGACGAGCGATTAAAAAAAAAAAAATTATCTTTTTTTTTCATGCACCATTCCTGCAACAACCACCACTGTCTTTACAGACCACCCTTCCAGAATAAATAACAGCTTTTTATTTCTACACCAATCTCTCCAGTGACTTCTGAACAGTCTTGCATTCAACTGACACCATTATAATTTCAAGAATCAAGCATTATTCATTAAAATATGCCGCACTTGTACCATCCTCATGAATAAATGTATTTATCCAGCGGCTGACACGGTCTGTAAATAACAATAATATTTTCTTCTTGAGTTTTTTTTTAATTATCCATGTAGGAAGTATAAGTTTACACATATTTTTCTTTTGTGATGATGCGTTTAGCTCTATAGGGAGGAAGGTGTTGAGCTTCATTTACAGTGTCGTTTTCCTTTTCTGCACCACATATTTGAAATGACGAGGCATGCCTGTGCTTTGCAGAGAGCCACTCTGGGACTGATTTCAGGGAAAATGTGGTTAAAACTTTCCCAGAGTTAGTTTAGGAGAAATGGAGGAGAAATCCTAAAGGCTCCTGTGCAGAACTCCAACTGAACAGACGACGGAAACGTGGCAGCACTCGAACCTGCGTAAAGAGTTTACAGCAGAAACGAGCCAAGTACATATATATATTTAATATTTAAAATATTTAGTTGCGATGACTGATTATGATTTTTCCCAACACTTTATTTTCTTCGCACCCCTCAGAGAAAATAGTTTTTTGCTTTAATAAACTTCATGGAGTATTTTAAAGCGTTGCCTATGGAGCTCCACATTCCTGAAACATCACAACTGCAAGTTATCAGTTTTTTTCCCCCAAGTCCAATACTGTCCAGATTTTTTTTATTATTCTTTTTAATTGACTTCAAGTTGGGACATTTACATGAAAAGTCTCAGTCATCAGAGCGAAAGAGGCCTCCAGAGGACAGACGACCTCGTCTTGCCTGTCCTTTTCATAAACTGATGCAAGAACGTCTGCATTTCTAGACTTGAAGTTTGCACGTAAAGTACATAAAGTAAGAATACTTGTGATGGTTACTTTAAAAGTAAACTAATTTTGTTTTTTGCATTACAGTGTGGAATCCTACATGTTTGTTTTAGTTTACACACGTTTAAGTCAATCATTGAGGCTGGTGACAGAGTAATGCTACTGGAGAGATCAACGGATCACATAAATGAAATATTTTTTGACTTAAATGGACATTTTATGTCTGTACAAAGTCCCTACGAGATTTAATCACATTGTTGGATTTACATGAAGACTGAGCAGCAAAGTTGAGCTTTTAACTGACTGGAGAAAACAAAATATGTCTTTATGATACCAAGAAATGAATCAGTCTGTTAACTGATGGGATTTTTACTGTCTACGACACCATTAGTCTTTTATCTGCCAAGTCATTAATGCAACTTAAAGCTAATTACTCTATGTTCAACATTTGACCTAAAGAATTGATCTTAATGTAATTAAAGGAAAGCAATATCTCAGTGTTGCATATGACACCCCAAGTCAAAACCAGGAACTGTAAGTGGAGAATAAAAAAATAATAAAAACCATACATTTCTGAGATAATAAGTAATAATACACGTCATAAAGAAACCACTCTGTGCTTTATGTAGCAGTTTTGGAGGTATAAAATGACAAACGTGTTTGTGAACCTGAGCCGTTTCAGTGCGTTGGGGAAACCGGCAGCTGATTAACAAACCGCCGTTGTTTGGCTATGTGCACACTTCAGTTATTGCTTTCAGCCAAAACGCCACATACTTGAGAGGAACACATGGCTACTTATCGGCGCTACAACATCTGGAGAAAACAGATTGCGAGCCATCCACAACTCTGACTGTGAATGGCACAAGAGAAGAAAAGAAGATTCTCTACTTGGGACAACGTCATGCAGTCGCAACGTTACACCAGCATGCGAGGTGCCGATGGATTCTGTAGCAGCAGAATGAGAGTGGAAGGACGAGAGACTGAACAATTAAAATTTCCTCACAATTGTAAGAACCATTTCTACAGATTCCTTAGTTTGCAAACTAAACCCAGAGAAGAAATAATTCATTCTTCCTGCTACTGAGCTACGAAATAACTGGAAGTGATCAGGTATGTGTTTTGGCTTTATGTGTTTTGTCTTTATGTCTGTGCTGCATAATGCAGCGACCTCACGGTCAATAAAGCATCCAATCTCATACTGACTCAATGACGGGGCCAGCTAACTGTCCAGATCTAAATCCAGTCGGATATTTACAGCAGATATTAAAAGGGGGGAAAAAAGTGCTTGACAAGACTGTCCTGCGAAGCGCATCTGTCAGCTTGGTGTGTTGGAACCTGATTGATTGTTTTTCCAGATTGAAATCGAAGCCTCAAGGGGAGCAGCAAAGGAGCCATTGTGATCAGTTTCCATGGATGATTGTATAACTTCTCTGAACTTTGAGTTGTATAACCTCTACTTGATTTGTTCTTTATAAATAGTTCCTACAAAGCAAGAAAGTTAGACTTCAGCTAATGAGCTTGGTGTCATATCTGAAGTATTTTATTGTTATATATTTCATTCTCTCTTTTGCTACGAAGCCACAAATCTGGCAAAACGTCCTCCAGCAGCACTGAGTATCGTTGCTAGGGTAAAAGACCCCTTGTTTGAGTAACTTATGTAGAGTGTATTGCTAAAGTATTAATACCATTTTAAATATTGAACATTTAATTAAACTCTTAACAGCTAAATTGCAAAATTCGCAAAAAAAAAACAAAACAAAAAAACTTAGATTTGTTTCAAAAGTCTAAAAAATTCAAGTTTTGAAACTTTTTTTTTTTGGCTAGCAAACTTTTGACTTTTCAAATTCAAAACTTTCTGAAATTTTTTCAAGACAATTTCCGAGAGTAGCCTCAGGATTTTAAAAAAAAAAATTTCTAGAAAATTTTTTACTTTTAAAACTTAGATTTTTCTAGAAATTTTCTGAGATTAAACTTGGTGGAAATTTTCTCATCTGTTTTTTTTCTATCTACAATGTCCTTAATACGCCGCCATAGTATTCTGTAGTGTGATGTGTAATGAATAATAATCTAAAAATGTCTGTGCGTGATGCCGTACCTGGACGGGTCCATGAATTTAAACACTGTTCCGGTCGGGGACATGGCACTGGCGTATGAAGTGGCCAGAAAATACAGCTCCCCTGACAGGAAATCACAAACAGGTCGTCAAATGGAGGGAGAAGCGTTGGAACTTGTAATGAGGAACTGAGCAAAGCCAACCTGCTTCATCTTCAGCGAAGGAGATGATGAATTTGTGGTGATGATTGATGAGTCCAGGAAAGGAGCAGGTTGTTGTACTACCCATGCATATGCTCTTCTCTTTCCAGGTCCCAGCTGCTTTGTTTTCCTCTAATGCAAGGAGCCGACTAAATGAACGAAAGGAATCGAGAGAAACAAGAAAAGTCACAGTTTTTACTCAGAAGTGTGTTTTGAGTCTATATTCCTTCTCTTAAGGAGCAGAAAACTTTTATTTTTAGTTTGGATTTGGCACAGATTAACGCAATCTTACCCAGTCATGAAGTCTCCAAAAATGTACAGGCCGTTCAGATTTGGTGATTCACATCCTCTGTACACATACCCCCCCGTCACAGACTTCCCGACATGATGGCTATATGCAAATATGGGGAGGATGTCATCTGTTGTGGCAGAGAAACGCACGTCGGACTTTACTAAAAATCTAGCGGATGGGAAAACTCTTCCGCCAGAAACGGCAGGTGGTGAAAGCGTCAGAAAATGTCTCCTAGTTTCCACTTTAAGTGGGAACAGGAAGGAGTTGCTTACTCAGAGAGGCGTTCTGGCACAGCTTGATGTCGTAGCACTCGAAGCCCTCCTTCGCCCTCCACCCGTAGTTCCCCCCTTTGACGATGACGTCGACTTCTTCGTAGCGGTTTTGACCAACGTCTCCGCAGAAGATCCGGCCGCGGCCGTAGCCGCTCACCGGGTCGCCGCGGTCCACGGAGCATCGCCACATGTTCCGTACGCCGTATGCGAACACCTCCGGTCGAGCGTCCGGGTCTCTGGAGAACGGGTTGTCGGGTGGGATCCGGTACGCTTTCCCCACCAGGTCGCTTCCATCCACATCGATGCGCAGCACTTTGCCCAACAAAGAACTCCTGAGTAACCAGATTGAAAAAAGGGGGGGGGACGCACAATATTGAATTTTTTAGTCGATATCCGATATGACAATGTACTAAAACTCATTTGACCGATAACCGATATCAATACCAATATTTTTTTTAGAGTCAAAATACTCTATTAATTTCGGCTGCTGCCAAATGGAAATGCTGAAAATGAGGCTGAAAATGATGCAACACTTTCAACTTTCATTATGTTCAATGTCAAATTTATTCATATTTACGGTTCAGGCAGGCATAGCGCTTATGATTCTGGAAGACTTTCCATAAATCAATGACAGATGAATGGAGAAATGTATAAGGATATTCCAGATAAGAAGCTGAAGATGAATAGAGTGTGCATGTGTTTCAAACACCAAGGAATCTCTTGATTGGTTTCACAGAACCTCCGGCTGCCAGAGCGGCCTAGTCTGACACCGAACTCACATCTAATTGAAAAAAATAAAAGGAAATAACCGAAAATCATAGTTCACAGAAAGGAACCAAAGATTGCCAACATCTTGTGTGAGCATGTGTTTCAAACACCAAGGAATCTCTTGATTGGTTTCACAGAACCTCCGGCTGCCAGAGCGGCCTAGTCTGACACCGAACTCACATCTAATTGAAAAAAATAAAAGGAAATAACCGAAAATCATAGTTCACAGAAAGGAACCAAAGATTGCCAACATCTTGTGTGAGTTTTATTTCTATGGCCCCATAAGACACATTTAAACTGAGAAAAATGATCAATGCTGATCTTACCCAATGCACGTCTAATTTTCATCGTTTGTATTGGACTTATTATTACGAATTGTGGCTAACGGTTGGTCTGTTGCAGCTCTTCCATCTGAGGAAGCCGATTGGTTGGTTCCCCCTAATAAGGTCGTCCTTCCACCTTATTTTGGGGTAGTCAGCTGTGACCTCTGGTGTCTTCCTCAGTCTTTATGACTCTGTTCACTAAAGTTCTCCAACAACAACAGCTAAGATTTGCCCTGATTTACACCCTAGATGGGCTCGATTGTGATGTGTGAAACCTGATATCTGAAAAAGAAATAGATGCTGTTGGGATTTGACATGCTCAGTGAAACTGACTCAAGTTTTCGTCACAACAGAAGAGGGCATTTTATTGCTCTTTCAGATCACATATCTCTGTGAAGCTTTCTATAAAAACTACGCTCCTTATTCGTCAGATCGTCAGTTCCCAAAATCGCTGGATATAAATTCCAGATTCATATCTGGAATTATAAATATTACAGATCTCGTAGGATTAATAAGGGACATCTGTGCAAATCTGAGACAGGTGGCAGATTTTATGCATTATCACAAGCATTATTTTCATTCTTTTCAAAAGCCATTCAAAATCAAAATCAGACAGGATGCACTGTTGGTTATTGCAGGTACGTCAGAACAATGTGAGAGAGTAACACAGACAGAATAACACTTTGTGTACACAGAGTCGTATCCTGCTGTTCTGGAAACAGAAGAAAATCCCAACTTTTAAAGACACTGGGTCTCAACTTTGACTGATACCCTGGATCTGGAGAGGGTACGGTACATCCTCCATGATAGACCAGAAGATTTTTCTTTAAAAATCTGGAAAGCAGTGATCTCATTTATGAAAGAGAAGAACAATTACAATGTATTGTACAAGCTCGGGGTTAGTTCATTGTGACAATTTCCTCTGAGTACTTCAAACGAAAGAGAACACTTACAGTCCCAAACTATTGATCCAAAGCCCTGCAGCCAGAGTTGACAGAACTCCAAAGAAACTGACTGGTCTGGTTCAACACCTTCACACTGCAGTATAAACCTGGGTTGATGAAAAGAGGCAGATCTTCCAGTTCTCCAGCTTGGACTGTTAAGGGATTTGGTATTTATCTGTATCTTACATCTTTTGTTATAATAAAAACTTCACAATAAACATCCTAATTTTTGACTGTTAAGGGATTTGGTATTTATCTGTATCTTACATCTTTTGTTATAATAAAAACTTCACAATAAACATCCTAATTTTTGACTGTTAAGGGATTTGGTATTTATCTGTATCTTACATCTTTTGTTGTAATAAAAACTTCACAATAAACATCCTAATTTTTGAAAAATCTTTAGAATAGAAGTGATGTCAATAACAGACCTATGCCTACTTTGTATTTATGGATTATTCGGATAAATGTAGAATAAAGTAACTTGTTTTTCTCTCACATATAGAAGTTAAACCCGGTTCTAAGGGTCAGTTTTCTGTTTCCAGGGAATAGAGATATGTTTTAAGGATGAACAACTTTTCCCACATGATTGGATATGAAATGGAGCTGTGACCTTGTGATGGTATTTGTTGTGAACTTGTGCTAAATGGACAACGCTGAGTTGACTGCAAGTACTGTGTGTTTACATGTTCTCCCAAGCGTGAAGCGACCCGGAGGCTCTCACCTGTTCTGTGCGTTGCCGTACTTCCCAAACGGATCCCCGGCTTTCCCACCGTCTCCTGTGAAGATGTACAGGTAGCCGTCTTGACCAAACAGCAGCTGACCTCCGTTGTGATTTGCGGCCGGCTCCTCGATTTCTAAAATAACTCTGCGAATGAGAAGAGGTTGCCAAAAAAAGTTCATGTTTATGCCTCAAGCTCGTGATTGTTGGTGAGCACAAATTGTGCTCTTCTTAAACGAGCATTATCATCTATTTTCCAGGCACCATTTTAGAGCACAATTATGCAGCTGTTACCTTCAGTTGTTCTAAAATTGTTGAATATATCAAATGTAACTTAAAAGAAATTTGACTTTGTCATTTAACACTTTGAAATTGGGCCTCTGTCTCTTTAAAAACTCCTGCTCTTCCTGAAACGCCGCCTTCAGGAAGTCATCACAACACTGCTCCTTTATTAACCTTTTTAACAACAGTTTTTAAACTTTTTTTTTTTTTTTTTTTACCAGCATTGCTCTGAGAAGTAGCTCACATAACGAGCTCAGCAGATGCTCGGCTCCACCAGGTGTTTGCTCAGACAACAGATCTGATTGTTTCGTCCTCTAAATCCTGTCGGATTATAAAATATTTTCCAATATACGAGTGTCATTTTCTGTCGTCTTTGCAACTTTGCAGTGCATTATTATGCGTCTCTGTTGGTCTATTACATGGCAAAATGTGAAAAAAAAGTTCAAGGGAGAATACTTTTCTTTTACAAACTGCTGAAAACGTCTGCTTCTGTCATGTCCGAGGCGAAACTTAACTCTAATGCTCTATTTGCCTACAGAGGCCTGAGGAGTTTAAAAGTTTCATCATCCAAATAACTGCAAAAAAAAAACAAAAAAAACACATTTATTCTCATGTTTAAATATTAGTTAATGACATCTAAGATTTCTTTGGCCTTTGTTAGAGTTTCGGGGGATTCTGCCCCAGAGAAACTGCCCCTGCCTCAACGGCAACAATAAATCATAAAACACGTCAGTGCAAACTTTTGAAGCTTTTACAGCATATGGTATGCAATTATACACAATAACAAATTTTGCTGGAGGTTAAGTTGGTCCAATAATCATTGCGATAAACGATAACATTGTTGCTTTGAAACCATTTCAAAGTATTATATTGATAACGGCATGAAAACACAAGCTTTCTCTTTCAAAGACCAATAAACTTTAATTTTGCAAAGAGGCAAAACAAAACGCACCAACCAAAGAACTATAAACAAAATGTATGTAAAAACCACTTAAACTAAGCCTGTCGCAATACCCAATTAATCAAATAATGAATTAAAAGGAGCTGGATAATTTCCATTTTGATGATTAATATTTTTTGAAGGGCAATTTTGTTTACAGAGACTGAGTGTTACATTTGGTTTAGGTTGTAAGTTGGTTTTGTTTTCATTTTATTAGTTCTTAAAATATCTTCCATTACCAGTGTGAAGTGCTCTGTACTAAATTTAAGTTTATTTGTTTTCTCTGAAACTTGCATTATCATGCCGTTATCAATATAGTACTTGAAAATGGTCTTAAAACAACAATATTATCAACAATATTATCGTTAATCGCAATAATTATTGGGACAATTTATGGTCCAGTTCAGCTTGTTATTGTAACTTACAGTCTAAACCAAATGCATTATGAGGTCTCAACATTCCGATGATATTACTAATCATCGAAATGGAAACCATCGATCTCCTTTTAATTGATCATGCTGTTAATTGATGAATTGCTCAAATATTTATCAGTCGCATCAGAGGCCAAACTTTATCGCCTTACCTCTCAGAGTAAGGATCGGCGGCGTTCATGTCGCCGTCGGACACTTTCATCTCGCTGATTCGGATTTTGTCCACCTTGCCGTGGACCTGAATGGAGTAGTAGATGAAGAAGCGGCCGTTGCGCCGGTACTTGGGGTGGAAGGCCATGCCCAGGAAGCCCCTCTCGTCCCCCAGCCAGGGAGTGGTCAGCACCTCCCCGCTCATGTCCAGGAAGGGCCGCTCCAGCCGGCTGCCGTCGCGCAGGTACACCCAAACAAAGCCCAGCTGTTCGGCGATGAACATCCTGTGCGTGTCGTCGCCGCTGTGCAGCATCAGCACCGGATTCCTCAGGCTGTTGGCCACCTCGGTCAGACACACCTGGAGACACCCTCTGGGGTCCTCCACCACTTGCCCCAGGTTGTTGTTGAGGTCGGTGCTCTTCAGGACCCTGGGGTAGCAGTAGTCTTGGTCGGAGAGGTCGACGAGGCTGCAGAAGGTGGCCATGTCCCGTTCGGACGTGTCCAGCAGCAGCTGGTTGTCGGTCAGATATCGGAGCACGTGGCGGCACTTGCTGTGGAACTCGGAGCAGTAGCTGAAGCAGAGTCCCGGCAGGTCTCTGACCGGAGTGTAGGGGTCTTCCGCGTCGTACAGGTGGGCAGCGTAAGGAGAGCACTCCTGGGTGATTCATCGGAAGATGTTTAGGCAATGACGAGATGACGACAACAACAAAACATGTCCAACGAATCGGACAACACGATGCATTGAAAATGTCAAAATCCCTCTAAGCTTTTATTCGGGGTCAAGGTCAAATAAGTAAAACATAAACGTCTCCAAAGAGTTAATTGCAGTTCTAAATAAACTAATTATTAGTGTGGATGATGTGTTAATTTAGAGTTCGTAAAGGGGCTGTATCTTGTATTTTCCAGGCACATAGTGCCGTTTTATAGAACAATCAAGTAATTGTTACCTTCAGTTCTAAAAATGCTAAATATATCAAATTTGACTTTGTAATTTAACGTCTTGAAATTGGGCCTCTGTCTCTTTAAGAAACTCCTTCTCCTAGCTCAGGTGTGACGTCATTCCTAACTCAGAAAAATCGAGCAATGTATGTTGATGTCATTCCTCTCTTGTATTTTAGCCATTTGTGATGCAATTATCTGTGAAAAGTGCATTATAGATATATTTAGTGACTTACCAAACTGAGTCCAGGTTGATGTGACGTAAAGTTCATGCGGAGGCTCCTGTTAGTGTGTAACACACCTGCTATCGTTAGCGTCATTTGTAACTAGCTTACAACGTATCACTGTTATTATAGATATTGATTTTAACCATACAGGAAAAGCAAACTAAAAATAAAATATTTGGGTTTTGAAATGTAGAGTGGTTTTTAAGTGTGCTGCGTTATGTTAACTATTTTTAAAGTAATATCAGCTCATAAACACTAAATTTACATTAAAAAGTTATTCAATATATATATTTATTTATTTATCATACTAGCTTTTTTACTCTTGTAGGCCCCCTAGTGGTGTGGAGAGCCTAAGCAGACACTTGGGCCAGCTCTGCATCAGGACCATCAGCACCAGAGCACCCTCAGCATGATGCTGCCCCCACCGTGTCTGACAGTGTTTTCAGATTTGAAAACTTCATCCTGACTGATTCAAACATACTTCTGATCATTGTGACACAGTAGCGTAATCCCCGTTAATCTGACTACAAAGCTTTCCTGCTGACAACTTTTGGCTCGTCCATACAGGCAGGCTGTGGGTTTCAGTTGCGCCTGACGGTGACAATTACAGAGCGGGCACTTCTTAGGTCGCCAAGACCTTCTCGGTTAAACTCGCTTCACTGTGGACGGCGGTCCACTTAATGCTGGATTTGTTTTTAAAACATCACAACAGATTTCCCATTATCTAACTATGAAGGTTTGGGACCGAAGGGACTTTGAGCCAGTTGGAGGTTTCCAAACAGACGATAATCCCAAACATGTACTGCTTTTTTTCCCCTCCTTCTTCTTTGGAACAGATAAAGGTGGCGCAAAAAATATAAAAATTCTGGAACACCCTCCCCGACATAAACGCTGTTCAAAATTTATGGACTTACAGATAAAAGCCTATTCTGTACCAGAAAGCCATCCAGTTTAGAGGAGCTCTGTCAGTTCTGTCAAGCAGAATGGTTGAAAATACAGCCAGACATCCTGCAGGATTTAAAATCTACTGGTTTAACGTGCAACTAGCTAATCCACACTGCAAATCTTAAGGGGTTTTTTTGGGTCTAGTTTCTAGTGCAAATATCTGAAGTAACTTTTCAGCAAGATATATGAGCTTGCTTTAAGTAAATAATCGCTTAATGTGGATGATAAAGTTCTTCCATTGGAAACTTATTTCACTTATAAAATGGGTAAAATGTCTTGTTAATAAGTGAAATAGTCTACCAATGGAACTAGAACTTTTTAATAAATTTTAAGGAATTATTGACTTAAAACAAGCTCTTATTTCTTGCCAAAGAAATGTGGCAAATACTTGGTAATATTTTGTGTTTTTGCAGTGCAAACATCAAAGGATCTGCATGTGCTTGTATGTTTCATTTTGACTCTGTTTTGAAGTTGAAATTTCAAACTTGCTTTTAACAATCACTGATTATTTTTTTTTGTACCTTGTACAAAACAAAACAAACCAGCTTCAGTGCATCTTTAAAAGCCAAACATGACTTCAATCAGTGCGCAACAGTGTGTCAAAATTTCACGCTTATGTTGCATTTTCAGATATTTGCGCTGTTCATCCTCAGCTTATGCGTTATGTTTTCAACGTTTATTCATTCATCTTCACCTTCGAGGTCATGCCGTGAAATTCCGCCAGAATCTTAAATTCGTTTGAAAGTGAAATCAGCCCAGCTGTGTTGGCGGTTATGCCTCAGGCTCACCTGGCACATGATTTCCTTCAGCATGTCCTCACACAGGTCGTGGCCCGCCGTCTCCAGCTGCTCGATTACGTCCCAGTATCTCTCCGCGATCACGTTGTCCGTCCTCTGGTCGCAGCAGCCGAACTGCTCGTACTGGGAGCAGAACTCCAGGTGCCACTGCGGCTTGAAGGGTGGCTCGAAGTCCAGGCACTGAGGGTGAGCTGATGCAGGCTGGACAGTGGCGGACAACGTCACTGAGAGGATGATGATGATGATGTTGATGAAGATGATATCTGTAGCGCCGCGTGCCCGCTTTGGGGAAGCACGCGCGGCCGTGCGTAAAAGCGCGCAAACGGCACCGCTCGGTTGGAGAGCATCCCTCTGCTTGCTCGTCATCGCTGCCGTCTGACTCCCTGAGGCTCCTTTACCATCGGCTGCCCGTTTATATAGGCGGCCGGCCTCGTGAGGTCGTGCACGTGCGAGCACGCGCGCGCTCTAAAGAATGCACACAACTTCTTGTGGCGGTTTGTTATTGCTTGTTTTTTTTGTTTTGTTTTTTTAAAATCCAATTACGTTTCCAGCCAGAATTATTAGTAGTTCAATTAGCAGAAAACAAAAGTAAAGAAATTAAATTAATGATATTTTAATTTTATTCTAAACTTAGTTGTGTGGTTTCTGCACCGCAGCAAAAGTTGGCAGAGCTTTACCCATAATTGTCAGGCCCGGCGGCATGGGCGGGCATTGGGGGGCATTGCCTACCCACAGGGTCCGCCGTGCCCCCTCCGGACTGGAAGCTGTTTGTTGTTTTTACCTTAGAATGGCCAACTCTCTTTTATTCCAGCAGTTAAAACTGTTCAATCCGTTGTTACCACGTCGTAACCTGCTTTTCCGAGCCGCCTTTAAACGCAACCTGAGCGCTAAGACGCTCGCGCTGGGTTTACACCTGCGACGGAGACCTGCTGCTGCTGTGCAGAGCTAGTCAGGTGTGTTAGTCATAGCAGGAAACCAGCAAAACGCAAAGAACTTTGAACAGTTTCTCCCAAAACTAGCCGACTGAGTTTAGTAAAGCTGTTCAATAACAGGTAATGTTAACTAAAAGATGACTAGCTAATAACAATACAGCAAGTAGCCTGTAGGTTACTAATGTGGTCTACCTTCATCTACTAGATTCATTTTGGCCCCCATGTTAAACTCGTCTGGAGCCGGTAATAATTGTCCAAAAGGGGGGCCAAGAACACACACACGCACACACACACACACACACACACATACACACACACATGGCACGGTGTCGAGGCATGCACACACAAAAAAGGGTCAAAGCAACACAAACTGTAATTATGTCGCACATCTATGTAAAGCGCCTCCAGGCAGATCTGGACGCCGCAATGTATAAACTGTTCCAGCATGTCAGGAGGTATTTGAATATAAAGCCCAGTCAGGTGTGGATTATACAATTTTGAACTGCTTCCAAGAAAAAATACTGCTGAAAGAAAAATGTAGGAGCAGTGACAGACCATGAAAGAAAAAGGAAAAATAAAGGCCCACCTTGGTGACTGATAGAAATAAACAGAGTAGTGGTGATGAAGCTTCCTCTGGCCTGAACCAATGTAAGCTGTGTTCCCCTTTGTTGCTTGTGGCAAACATGAAATAAGCATTCTGATGGGGATGAAAATACGCTGTAAAAACACAAAATCCACCATCACACAGTGTTTTTCATCACACTGAAAGTTTCTAGTCAGAACAAAAAAAAGGTCACAGAGCGATCAACAAACTCGTCTCTGTTCGCTGTGAAAACGCAAAATCTCACCAGGTGTTTCTGGCCCAGTTTCCAGTTCAAATATCTTGAAGCAAGACAAAATGAACTTCCAAGAAACTTTTCAGAAACAAATAGAGGCTTGTTTTAAGTTGATAATCTCTTAATTTTGATGGAAAAGTAGTTCCGCTGACAGATTATTTCACTTATAATATGGGAAATATGTTTTTGTTGTCAGTGAAATGATCTGTCAATGGAACAAGCACTTTTTTTTTTTTAATCAATTTTGAGGAATAATTGATTTAAAAGAAGTTTATGAATCTTGCTGAAAAGTTACCTATGAGCTAGTTTTTCTTATTTCAAGTGCACTAACATATTCGTATTAAAATTTAATCTAAAATACTTGGAAGGTTTTGTGTTTTTTGCGGTGTAGAGGTGGGTCCTGAGAGCGATGGGGCCAAGAATGATGCCTGCAGCTTTTTTTCTTTTTTTTTTGAAATGCCTACAGCTTGTGGTGGAGCCGCTCTGGGCAGAAAGCCATATCTCTCATATTTAAAAGCACCACCATGGACTGCAAATTTACAGTTCCAATTGCGTTTGCTGGCATCTCAAAATATAGTTTCCAGGTTCTCTTGAGATCTACTTTCCCCCCCCACATAACTTCATACATTTCTATTGGCTGAAATGTCCAGCTGCGAGTAAACAAACGGAAAATCCAAAACAAAAATGCATCGATTTAGTCCCACCTGATCAGAAAAAATAAGTGAACTATGGTTGGGACCGGGCGGTTGGAGGAGGCTTACCTGACCATCTGCTCCAGGACGATAAAAGGACCTAGAAACGGCTGCCTGCTGTTTGAGCTTTTAAAGAACTTGGAGAGAAGAATGGAAGAAAACACCCAAATCCAGAGGTGCCAAATCGTAGAGGCATACCCAAAGTCTACTTGCATATAAGCCAAAGACGTTTCAACAAAGCACTCAGTAAAAGCTTATGTGCATTGCAAAAATGTAAAAGAAAAAAAATTCAACTTGAAGAACATAGAAAATAAGTGTTGAACACATGAAGAGAAGCATATGAAATAAAGGCATAAAAACCCAAGAAACTGAAGAAGTTTAATTAATATTTGATGACCTATATGTGTGTGTGTGTGTGTGTGTGTGTGTGTGTGTGTGTGTGTGTGTGTGTGTGTGTGTGTGTGTGTGTGTGTGTGTGT
>CAEFZX010006775.1:0-10290 GCA_903066825.1 Alfaro cultratus
TGGAGACGGTGGTGGAACAGAGGACACTGTCTAAACTCAGTTTAGTCCTGGAGAACACCAGCCATCCCTTGTACCCTTTCTTCTCCAACCAGAGGAGCTCCCTCAGTGACAGGTTCCTCTCACTGGGTTGTTCAACTGAGAGGATCAAAAACTCATTTGTCCCACGGGCCATTAGACTTTATAATGCTGCTATTTGTGGGAGGGGGAAGGGAGGGAGACGGGGTAATTAGTATTTTTATATATTTAAGCACTTTTTAATAGACTTCTTTTAGTGTATTTATTATATTTGTGTACCTTTTTATGGAGACTTCCGGTTGTATGATTTTAAATGCTGTGTGGATGTGAATTAATGTGTGAGCAACCTAACCATCTTCAGTAAAGCGATGTGCTTCCTTCTTGTGTGGTACTTAATAACTAATGATCGATTGACCTGAGGAGGGTTTGAAGCAAATTTCAAACGAGTCCATAATTCCACAGTGGGAAAAATTGCTTACAAGTAGAAACATTTGAACAGTTGCTAATTTTGCCACTGCTAGTAAATACATCCCACCAATATCAAAGCAATGTTGAGAAATTACAAAAAGCCTAAGAGCTCAATTTCAGGCTTTACATGGCTTCGTTATCTCTCGCACCTTGCGATAATCGAAGATACTATGATGCTGTGAAAGATAAATATTGCCACAAACGTGCCCCTACGCTGGACAAAAATCCTTAACACAGCAGCAAACATACAAGATAAGTGCTGAACAGAAAATAATGAAGGTGTTGCAGTGGCTTAGTCAAAGTCCAAACATGAACTTCATTAAAAATGTGAAGCTAAATATTTTTTAGCTTTTGTTTTAATTCATGTAAAATGCTGTAAGCATCTGAAAACTGATAGGCTACTTCCAAATGACTTGAATTTTAAAGCACTGTGGGGGTCTTGTTGTCCTTTCTGCTTCAGCACTGAGGCAAGCCCGCAGAGACAGACAACTTGTGAGCAAGAGGCTCCTTCTTAATGAAGATGAAGAACAGGACACCATGGAGGTTACACCTGGGGAACAGGTAAGTTTCGTTAGATCTGATTGATTATTTTCCCCTAGTTTGACAATATAATGATATACTGATTTTCTTTCTCAGGATGTGGTCACCTTGTTCCAAAAACTTCAGCAAGGCGGCACAGAAAAAGAGGCCTTCTTAAGACCCTTGAGTAAAGCTCTGCATAACCCATCAGCTCAACTCACCTTCATTAAGTATGGTTTTAACATCCATCACCATAAAAAGTGAGTTCAGTCAATTTAACCTCCGATGAACTGTGTGTGTGGACGTGTCCTACCAGGCTGGAGAACAGCATGCACCTGCTGGTTGGCCTCCTCACCGGCTCTGACGCTCGCTGCCGTCTGCAGGCTGTTCGCTGTCTTCATGAGCTCTCTCACTCCACCCACACCAGCGTTGCGTCCGCCTGTCTGCCCGCTACTCCCTATCTGCTCACATACCTGTCAGGCCAGAGCACCAAGTTCACAGTGGGTCTTCACCCATCTCACATGTTCATTATTAGTAGCATCGTGTTATTAAAGAGACAGTTTTTAGCTTAGAGTTTGTGCACGTTTCTGTCTGCACAGGAGCTGTGTCTGTACACACTGGGGAACGTATGCCCGGACAGCGAGAGGGTAAAAGAGAAGCTTCTGGCCCAGGGAATCATCCCAGCACTGGCTGGCTGTATACAGGTAAGCTATAAGTTGTGATGGAAAAGTAACTGTATCTGGAGTAATTTCTGTTTATATGTTTGTGCAAAAACTTTAAGAGCATCAAACCACATTTGGAAAAAAAAACCCCCCAAAAAACAAGAAATTACCTGCAAAAAATCTCAAAAGAGCTTTACAATACATCATTTTGAAATTGATAGTTATTGCTTTGTATCAATAATTATTCAGTTGTTATTTTTGTTAGATTTAGGATCAGTGAGATAATAAGAGAGTTTCGAAAAGTCTGGAACTTGCTTTTATCATTTTACTCTGGATAAGCGAGGCAAAATGTACTTTTCTTTAAAATTTGCTTAAAGAAAAAAATTCTTCCTGGGTTTACATACTGAGTTACATCCTTTTTTTTGTCTTTACATATAGTTTTTTCTGTAAATTATCTTTCATTCATATTTTTTCTCAATTGTATGACTTGCAAATTAATTTAAAAATAATATATTTTTCTCTAATGAAGAAGAAAATAGGTTTTCAAAACCCTCTAAAAGTAATAATAATAATGTTTTTTGTTTTCAAATATAGTTAAAGTGTAAACAATTGCAGTGTGAGCTTTATAGAATAAGCATTTAGAGTTTGGTAAATTAGTCTAGAGTAGACAAATAGAAGTGTTATATATTTTAATGTTGCCATAAATAAACCAGTTTTCTTTGCCAAACTGATGAATCACGCTGTTTCAAATTTAATAGAGAAATGTTTTAATATTTAAAGGTCTTTAAAATCTCAAAATTTGAATTTGAATGTGTAATTAAAAAAAAATCTGTTTTTATTTGGCTTTTCAGAACCACAGACATAACCTGGCAGTGGTGGAAGCTGCAGGCTTCGCCCTCTTTCAGCTTCTGCAGAGCAAAGATGCAGCGCAGAAAGTTATCCCGTCAGTACGCTCAGGGCATCAGTTTCCTCTTGGAAAATTACATGTTCTGAACATTACTCTGTAACACATCTGTAAGGTCTGAGTAACTTTACTGTGTGCACGCAGGACAGTCCTGGCCTCCAGTTTGCCTTCACAGCTGCTATCAGTTCTGACTCCTGACCCTGATTTTGGTCTGGCTCCAGCTATAGAGTGTGCATGGTGTCTGCACTCCCTCACATCCAGGTGAAACCTTTGATATTCAGACACTGGTTTTTTGGGGGGGATTATTTTATCTTTGCATATTTGTTCTTACTTGTGGTAATATTTGTTTTCTATCTTTTTCTCAAACTTGCATTTAGCAGCTCTGGGGATCACAGAGAGCTGTTGGCGCAAGGGGCCTTGAGGCAGTGTGGTTCCTTGTTAGTGTCACTAGGTGGTGCTGTGGCTGATGGAAACACTGACCAAGGCGTGGAGCTGGTGTGTAAATTCTTACTTTTAGGCTTTTATGCTTATTGTCACTTTATACTGGTTTCTTTTAATGTTAATTTTTACCTTTTGTCCTATTGTAAAAAAAATTTACTATACATTTTTTTAATATTTGAAATCTTTCTCAAGGGAAGCTGGACATCACTGTTAGCTTAATTGAACACATGCATCATATTCTTTCTTGCATGTTAGTTAAAAAACTGATTTAGAGTAGCCTTTTGGTAATTTGTGATTATTTTTTTATAATATTCAAGTTTGTGCCATTATAACCGATGAGTCAAAAATATCCTTTGTAGCTTGTGTGTCCCTTGCTGAGGTGCGTTGGAAACCTCTTGTCGTCCTGCCCTGCAGAAGCTCTCCACTCTCAGCTGGGTGGTGTTGATCTGGTGGCGCCGCTGTGTGAACTTGTTGTTGCCCTTATCCACACTCTGCCGGCCCTAGCCAGAGAGACAGCCTGGGTCCTCAACAACCTCACAGGTGTGAGCCGTCTCCAATCTCAATCACTGTGACTACAAGTTAAGTTTTTGTAACTGGTTAGGTTTTGAGCAGGAACAAATTGTCTTTAACGAAATATCTTCTGCTAATTTCTAAGTTCACCTGAGGTTAGTATCATCACAGTATAACTACAGCAGGCTTCAGATGTTGGCTAGAGGAGATCAGTGAATAAACAGCTTCACATAGACAAAGTAACACAGCAGACAGGTCGGAGATAAAGTTGTGGAGAACTTTAAATCATAGGTTAGCTATTTTACTTTTTCTAAGCTTTTAACATCTCTGGGAGCATTGTTTAATTAATCATCTACAAAAATGGAAGGAGAATGTCCCAACTGTGATCCTATCAAGACATGGTTATCCTCATGAAATGACAAGCCTGACAGGGAGAACATTAGAGATGCAGTCAGATGTGTAAAGGAGCTGCCCAGCTCTACAGATCATATAGGACAGTCTGTCGATATGACAACTATTAATTGTGCACACCACAAATCTGGCCTTTACGAGAGTATGGAAAGAAGAAATCTGTTATTAAAAAAGCCACAGAAAGTTCAGTATTCAGTTTGACATGAAAAATAATACTAATCCCTTGTATCATCCTTAATGTGCCATCCACAATGTAGAAACATGAGGGTGTCAACATCATGCAGTGAGGAAATTTTCATCACAAGGGACAGGAGTCATGGTCGGGGTCCACCGAAGTCCTTAAAATTGATTAAATATATTATTTGCAATATAGCTTACTAAACTTTGCACAAAAGCAACCTTTTGCAATTGAATTATTTTACACAAAATTAATTATTCTTATCATGCATGCCACACTTTACAGATTTTTAATTGTAAAAAAAAAAAACGGAATGCATCTATCATTGTGATGTTTTTTTCTTAGTTATTTAGTTAAAATTCATATAAAATACATTGGAGCTTGAGGTTGTAATGTGACAATGTGTAAAACCTTTGCAAGAACAGTAGACTAAGCAAAAAAAGCCATATTTCCTAAGATCTAAGCTGCCGGAAATACCAAAGCGGCGGTTGTTGTTGTGAAAGAGAAGAAATGTGTCTTGTTATCCTTTACACATCTGAATGTATTTAATCACTTGCAATGTTGCCATCAGTTTAGCAAGAAATAACTATAAATTTTTGGAATAATTCAGAAGCATTAAATTCTGTAATTGTTGGTCAGTTTTAATCTGTGTTTTTCTCACCTTTCTGTTCCAGCCCACTCCACAGAATCTTGTTCTGCTCTCTTAACTTTAAACTTGGTGCCGAGACTGTTGGAGCTTCTTCCTTTTTCTCAAGGCATTAATACTATGGTCAGCAAAAACTAAAACCTACAGCTGATATTTATTGTGCCTTCTCCTTTATGTCTAACACGTAGCATGCATTGTGTGTGTTACATTTAGGTTCTAAGGGTTTTAGCAAATGTTGCCCACAAGAAGAAGGAGTTCTGCATCCAGCTGGCAGAGCTTGGACTGCTGTCTGCCCTCACTGCTACTCTAAAAATGGCCGACCAAGACATGGTGACTCTGAGTCTGGAAGTCCTGTTCATGATGATCGTTAGCTCTCCGCAGGTATGCAGGGCCTAATAAAATGCTAAAACAATTCACTTTTGCTAAGCTGCTATAACAGTGTTTGCCTTTGTTAAATAAGCCTGCTATTACTTCCAGATAGCAGAGCAGTTTGTCAGCCAAGGTGGACTTTCAGTTTTAGAAGCCATTCAGTACAACAGCGATGGAGAGGTGAGGCGAAGGGCAACATACCTCCTGGAGCAGCACATACTCAGCGAAAAATAGTATGAAATAACCTTTATTTACTTTGACTTGCTTATATTTGTTGACTTTAGGGGTTACATCATAACAATATAAGCTTTTGTGTTGTAGATGGAAAACGTTACTGGTTCACCCGACCCAATCCCAGGACAACTAAAAGAAAAGGAAGGACTTTAGGGATGTTGAGTAATTTGTCTTAACAGTTGTCTTGTTTCATATTCTACAACCTCTATAATGCTATCAAGTGGCTACACTTACTTTTTAAGTGTAGATTTTAAATTTCTTTTCTAAATAATGAGTTGTACACACTTACTTTTTTGTTCTGCACAATTTGTCAAATCCATGACGATTTGACTAAATCTGATATGTAGTTTATAAAATTAGCTTATTCTACTATGGGTTTCTGTGCTGGTACGGTAGACTTAGTGTAATGTGTCTACATCCCCAGTTAGCAATGTACTACCGTAATCAATATATTTTCATATAATAAAAAAGGTAATATATTTAAGTAAATTGTAATAAAAGTGAAACTAAACTTATTCTATTGATTTATTGCTCCCAGACTGATATGTTTCTATAATTTATATCTGTTCATTTTTGTTAACTGTGGCTTACAGCTTATGAAAACCCCAACTCTAGTTTCTCAGAATATTGCACAAGACCAACAATTTTTAATATCGAAATGTTTTGTGATGGTCATATTACTGTCTTTGTGCTCATGGAGGAAAATGGCTGCTTGGACACTGTGAGCAGTCATTGACTCCCTCCATCAGGCAGCCAAGCCACAAAAGTACATTATTAAAGAAGCTTGGAAAATTGAGAAGAAGGTAAAAGTGTGGTAGAAAGAAGTGGACAGACAACTGGACTATAAAGAGCTTTGAGGGGGTTTAATGAGCAAAACATTTTGAGGGAGATTAATTTTCTATTAGCAGCTTTGCAAATCTTTTACATTTCATTACATTACATTACATTACCAAGGCACATTAAAACAAACCTTTATCTTGGCTTTTTTGTATTATTTCTCTTTCTTTTCTCCCTCCCTGAAGGATAAGTCCTTTTTTGAGACATTATTTTGCTTACTTAACTTCTGACCGGAGCTTTGGACGTTTGGATGCTCTGCACATTACACGGCTTCTCATGTTACCGGCGAAGCGTGCAGTACCTACCGCATGCTTAGGTACCACCCCAAGAGCTTTTTTTTTTTCTTTTTATCTATAAAATAATGATTTCTATATACATTATCAAGTATATATTATTGTATAATATATACTATATAATATATATTGAACAATATACATTGTTCATAGTGAAAGTGTGTGTTTTTGATATTATAATGACATAGAAATTATTACTAAAAGAAATCAGCTCCACTGAGGGGGCTCCTTAGTGGCCTTGGGGCCCTAAGCGGCTGCTTAGTTTGCTTATGCCTTGGACCGGCCCTGGATACAACTGTGGTATTCCTTCTGTTATTCCATTCCAGATTATAAAATGACATGAGCTGGCCAAAGGAGAAAAGGGACTGAACTGTTGAGTGATCTCAAGAAATTCCTGGAAAGCATTTAAATTGGCTTCCATTTTAAGTGATTTGTGTAAAGGGAAACTGCAAAACCTGTGGTTTAAGCACATCAAGGACTTTTAAAATAGTTTTGTGTGCATAGGGATCTTTAATCTGACTGCATTTGTATTTCATTTTGTAAAACCTTTGGTGTCAGCAAAATAAAAAACATTTTCACCCACGCAAAAAAAACCTAAAATGGTGTCTTCCTTTAGAGTTTCAGAGTTTTAGTCTGTTAGCCCTTAGAGGAAAATACGGCAGAATTTCACTATTCCTCTTTTTATTCATAAGAGTTCCTTCTTGTAGTTTCACATTACTAAGTCACACAAAAAACTTTGAGTTAGTATCTGCATTGCTCTGATATCTATAAGATAGTAGCAGAAACTGGATATTCACATAAAGTAAAAATACATGTAACTTTTTTTCCCTGCTGTCTGACAGTTAGAAATACCAGAATTAGTTATATTTTCTAAATACCAGAAGAATGAGTAAGAGTAAGAAAACTGTGTATAAAGGCAATTTCTACATAAATCAGTAAGGTCTTTTAATTTAGTGTAGTGTGCATCAGATACCAATTTCAGAGCAGTAAACCATGTACAATATAGCCATGTTTTCTTGGAGCGCTCTAAAACATTGACTTCACACGTGAATTATCTACAAACTTAATTTGGGCTCAACTATAAAAATACCTTTGGGGGTTTTCCTCAGGTTTCTTTTTGCCACCCAGGTAGTGAGCCATGTTATTCACATTAAAAATGACCAATGTTTACTGGATAAAAGCCTTAACAAACTATGGTATAAACAGGATATGTTACTTTTCTTTTCCAGCAGGTAGACTTACAGTTAGCAATTTATTCTTTCTTGATTTTATTTCGCAATAGTTTCTTTCTGTCCATTCCACCAAGCACAAAATGTTTTTACTTAAGCAAAAAGAAAATATTTGTGCATTTATTTATTTTCTTTCCTTTTGGTGTACAGTATGTTTTTCTGCACAGCTAAAACAAATCCACTGCAACTATCTGTTTGACAGCATCGGTCATGAATTAATATTTTAGTCATAAAATTAAGATTCCATAGATTATCTGGCAACTGTAATGTTACAAACATGTTGTTTTTAATCTCTCATGAAATAAAGTTTTTGTTTTATTTGTTTAATCCATGAAAAATATAAAGAAATTAAACTAAATTTATTTACTTATTGGGTTGTAATTTTGATTGTTACATACTGTTCAGGCTGTGCAACTCCCTTAGCAGTGAACGGTATTAAGCCCCTCCTCTTGTTGGGAAATAAAGGAGAAGAAATCAAATTTCTTGATTTCCTCTGGGGACCATCAACATCCCCTTCCTGTCGTCTTACGCATCACATCTTCTATAGAACTCTTGGTGAGTTACTTTGTGTTTTGTATCACAATGAATGCATTCTTTCTGGCTGTTTATTACTGTTCTGTGCGCAGTAGGTGTCGGATTTCGTTTTCCTGCCTTTACAGTATTTCCATGCTGGAAAAGTATGTACAAGACCGGTACAACAAGTTCTTGCTCTCTTTCCGCTACAGTACAACACAGTTGCGCAACAGCTTGGCAATGGAGGAAATCGAGTCAACTGTGGGAGAGAAACCAACAGGAGAAAATGAGAATCAGAAGTTAGATGAGAGCCTGTTGTTGTCCAGCAAACCTCTGCACCGTTTTGTCCGAAAACAACCCAGAAGCTTTGGGGTAAATTCAATTCATGAAGAAACAGGGAGGGTGTAAATTCATGTACAACTGTACACACTGAATATATTTTTGTTTTGAATTTTTCAGATTGTGATTCTGATGTTTGGCTGTGCTGAGGTTGTGATGGGATGTGCAATGGCTGATAATGCCATGGAAACCTCATTCAGAATATATATTCCCTTCTGGCAAGGATCTCTGGTATGTATGTTTTTAACCTTTAATTGTTTCTAGAACATTTAATTAAAAAAAAAAAATCCTGTTTCTAGTTTAACTTACCATAGACAAAGAAAATAGAAGGAAACTCCTGACCAAGCTTTGTTCACTGCTAACTCAGCAATTTCGAACATATCATTTTTGACCTCATGTATTGAGCAATTAACATTGTTACTTCCATTTTATGCAGTTTTTATAGAATACAAAACGGGGGAAATGTTTTTATTTTTGTTCAGATAGCTACATGACAGCAAAGGTGTAATATATCAAATATGACGCAACAAAATCTGGCATTGTTTTGAAATGCTTTCTTTGTTTTGTTTGAAGCATTTAATAATCAGTTCATTCTTTTCTTTTTATCTGAATTTTCTGATAAATATATTTTTTTGTGTCGTGCTCAAACAGGTTAGCCAACCGGCATTTCAAAATTAGCACTGTTTACATTCTTCGTGGTACATATAAAGTCCAATGTAATGTTGCCCATTTTGGAGTGGAGCTTGGAGAAATCAGAAATCAAAGCAAAAATTGTGCAGCTTATTTTTAAACTAAACAATTTTGAATTTTTTTTTTTATTATTATTGAAATAGATGCTTAATGGATGTACAAATTTCAGCCATAACATTGTGGCATGCAAAATAAATGGCATCAGACTTCTGAATTGGACATTTAAGGTGGCTTAAGCCTTCACATGCATGCAAGGTTTTCATAAATTCATTTTAAGACAAATATGTGTCTAGAAACGCTACTTACTATTTAGTGCCTTCAGCATTTTGTACATTTGTAATTTTAGTCCCTTTGTATTCAAATAGCATTTGATTGAATTAATAGAATACAATAGAAGATAGAAACAGCCCTTATTGTCCAGCAAAGGGGAAATTCAGGTGTAACAGCAGCATCAGTTACAAAGGTTCTCAAAGGAAGTTCTTAAAGTGTTAAAAACAATATATATGAAACAATATTAATAATTACAATTATTTTTTTAATAATAGTAATAATAATTAGGACAGAAAATACTGTGCAGTTATTAGAAATAAAAAATACAGACTTGAGATACAAGGGATGTGCAAAATCATATGACCATAATGAGCTTAAATAAATAGATACATAGATACAGTATGTATCTATGTAAATAGATACATAGTTTATGGAAAGGCTGCCAGTTGGAGCTGCAGATCATTACAATTAATTATTATATTCCTTTTTAAAATTTATTTATTTATTTATTTATTTATTTATTTTAAGGCAGTGGTTCTTAACCTTTTTTGTCAGTTTCATATGCGCATTCACCGAACCCTTCTTTAGTGATAAATATATATATATATATTTTTTTTTTCCAAATTCAAGACATAGGTATATGGGTTTTTTTGCTGGTGCACAAAATGAGCCGTGCATGCACGTCACCTTGCTCAAAGAATAAAACCATGAACTCACAGCAAATTACAGTATTACTTTATTCTGGCCCCAAAAAAATATTTC
>CAEFZX010006776.1:0-57934 GCA_903066825.1 Alfaro cultratus
GCTTAAACAAGATTTTATGTGTTAAAAACATTAAGGAGCTTCAGCCGCATTTCCAGCAACTCTGGGGCAAAAAAAAATATAAAAATAAAAAATTAAATCCAAACTCATTAATATGGAAAACCTTTATATCTTTTGAAGACTATTTTTGTCTTTTGAATAAGGTAACAGATTCGTTTTAACTGACTTGTTTTGGATTTGTTGACCTTAAATTTTTAAAGGTGACCTACTATGCTTCCTTGAACAGGTTATGATAGAGCTATGGCCTATAAAAAACATGCTCATCACATTTTTTACACAAAATTATTCTTAGATAATGAGATTTTAGTCGGATCAGTTCTGCGTATTTTGAGCTTCCTTCAGAATGAGCTGTTTTAGGGCCTCCTGTCAAATAAGCTGTAAATCAACGTTTACACTCGCAAACAGATGCACAATTATACAAATGTACATTTTTGAAAAGCAGAAGTTGAGCCTCCAGCACAACAAACAAGGATTCGCATTGCAAAAACAAAGTCTTACTTTGTATTTTCAGTTGCACCACTAGTTTCTATTTTATTTTTTATTTAACTAGGGATCAATAAAGTATTTTTGACATTTTGTTTCAATTGAATTCTTTCAAGTGCAAACATTTTAGTACACTTGACATAATTCAAACTTATCCTACAACTATATATAAAATATATAAAAAATATATTTGAAAAGCAGAAGTGGAGCCTCCTGCTCAATGAACAAGAATGCAGCAAGTGGTTTCTGAAAAGTAAGTCAACAACAGAACACTTGTCTTTTCCAGAAGCCTTTGTGCAGCATATTTACAGCAATAAAACCAGCTGAACTAACGTGCTGGAACTGATGGGCTGGGCTTCGCTGGGGTTGCTAGGTAACGGGCAATGCCTGCTGATTTGTGACGTTACATTCGGACGGTTTTGGAAACTTCTCATTTTCTAGACACCATGAAGGATAAACGTATTGGTAAAATGTTGACTGTGTGGTGATTTTAAGCTTTTGGTCTGGTTCTAGAAGCAGTAGAAACCCAAACGAAAGAATAGAAACAAATAGATCCCCTTTTAAAAGCCTCCACTTGATTACCTGTCCATGTGATTGTGAGTATTTGGTAACCCAGGAGAAATGCAGATGTAGATTTTGAAGCTGAAGAATGATTTGAGCTTTATAATCGTTTTGGACTCCTCTTTTTGTTTTATGTTTCACATAGCTTTGACTATTGTAGCTCAGCTCTTTGCAGATCATGTATTTTGTGTATAATCTAAAGGATGACCTTCTCTGAAACAGACATCTTGTTGCGAGGTTTGTAATTTGTTTTACATTACATACAAAGATGTGCATATTAATGATTCTACATGCACTAATGAGCTACATATTAAGGATTCAGAGCATTATATTATGTACTAATAACAGATTTAATGGCCCCCTGCCTCATTAACATGGTAGGCATGGCCTCCATTTTTCACTTTTTAATTTGTCTGACCAAGAAATAATTTCCTATCCATTTTAAATTTGTTCAGGGACCCGTATCAGATATTGGTCTTGTGTTGTTCCTTTGCACAGTAATATTTCAACTTCCATTAGATTAAGTGTTGAAAGCTGTTTGCAGGTTAAATATGACTGCTGCTTCTCGCATGTTAATGATTTTAACTGCAAAGTCGCCACTGTTGATAAAATGTTGCACCAACTTCATCAACAAGATGCATTAACTTTCATTCTTTGCTTTTATTAGGAAGTGATAGAAAATAATACGTGGACAGACTTTATTTGTTGAATTATTGGTAGTTTATCTAAAATATTGTTAAACTGTCCAAAGAATAGTCTTGTGTGGAGTTTGTGTAAGTGGGTTTTCTCTGGATTTTCCCTATCACAGTCTGACAATATGTACTGTTGTGACGTTAAGACCATGTACAAACATAGCTTGATCTTTATAAAAAGAAAAACAAAAATTTCCACCACATCATTTAAAAAAATAATACAAGGGGTTGATTTCAGAAAAGTTTTTATCCACCTGTTTAAACACAAATTCATCAATTATTCTGACAATTAACCAGATTTGTTTTTTAGAATTCGGACAATTTTTCATTGAGGCCTTTTTTGTACAATAATAGAAATATATTAAAAGATGCAAATAAACAAATGATTAAATTCCTATTTTAAATAATTAAACATTTTATTGACTAAAATGGAAGAACATTACATTTCTATCAATACAGTGTTGATTATTTTTGGATTAACCAATTAATCAATGGATAACAAAAGGTGCTTCATAATTTTGACAGAATTTGAACTGGGTGAAGCTAAAAATGCTACTTGAGAATTATTGGGTAAAACATATTTAAAGACAAAGTTTTCTTCTTATCTTAAATGCAAAACGCATAATATTTTTTACAGTTTTTGCCTAATTTCTGCTCGGAGCATGTTACTTTCAGCAAATGGCTTTTTATTTGAGTCTGTATATTTCAGTTAACAATTAATTAATCACTAAATTAGTTGATGGGTATTTCAATAAGTAACCGTGATCAATCATGATTGACAGCAATTAATCCGATTAATTGTTTCATCCCTCGGTTTAACTTTTATAATTATTGAGATTTGGCCATGAAACATGTATTCTGAATTTAGCAGAAGCCTCAAAACCAATATCAACTTGATTGTGATCGGTCCTAAAAATCGGTGGATAAAAGTCAAAACATTTGGATTATCCTGATTTACCTTCTGTCTGTGTATGGATATCTGCATTAGATCATCTCCTGCTGGGCAAATCCATCCCCTAGTCAAAGCATTTAATTTCTGTGAACTGCGTGATGGATAAATTTTTTTGTGGCTGTGGTGGAACAGCTGATTGACAGACTTACATCTCTAAAGCCATGTCACGAATGTGAAAACACCACATCACTGGCAGTGCAGGTCATATTGGGTAACACTTTAGTTGAAGGGTGAGCATCAGACTGACATGAGATAAACCTGAAGGAGTCTTCATGAATGTTTACGACTGCTGTCCTGAAGTGTCATTTGGTAAATAATGACACTTTCGATGTAAAGTTGCATTAAAAATCAGTTAAAAGTATCAGCGCTGCATTATTCGGAAAATAATGAAGCTTTTAAAACAAAGATGCGCTAAAAGTTGCATTTCAGGTCAATTAAGTGTCAACTTTCCATTAATTGGGTAAATAATGTAATTTTTAATTCAAAGTTCTGTTACAGGTTCCATTAAGAATCCATTAAATGTGTCAACTTTGCATTATTTAGTAAATACTGCAACTTTTAATGCAGACTTGCAGATCTGTTGAGTGTCAATTTTGTCTTAGATGGTAAATAATATTTTTTAATACAAAGTTTCATTAAAACTTGCATTAAAAGTAAGTTATAAGTGTCAGTTTTGAATTATTCAGTAAATAATGCAACTTTAATACAAAGTTGCACTAAAAGTTGCATTAAAAGTCCAATAAATGTGAAAACTTTACATTAATTGGTAAATAATGACACTTTTAATGCAAAGTTGCACGAAAAGTTGCATTAAGTCAATTAAAAGTGTCAACTTTGCATTACTTGGTAATTAATGACATTTAGTGCAAAGCTTCATTAAAAATTGCATTAAAAGTTCATTAAAATGGTCAGTTTGCATTAAAGGTGTCATTATTTATCAAGTGACACTTCATGACAACTGACATAAACATTCATGAATCTCCTTCTTGTTCTCAGCTGTCACATCAGGTTTATGGCAGTGTCATGTCAGTCTTATGCACATCCGTTCAAATAAAGCGTTACCCACATTTAAAGTGTAAAATTTAAATTCTGCTTGAACTTGATTCTATTTTGAGATGTCAAATTCAGGTGGACTGAATTCACAAGCACTCCACACTTCTCATGTTTTCATTATAAATAATAAAGCAGGTTCTCTTTCTTACAGTTTAGTCTTCACATCCCATTCTGCTTTGCAAGTCTTCAAGTAAGTGACTGAACAAACTGAACTCATTTGTTTTTACGGCCTGCCACTCAGAGGATGCTTCAAGCAGCTCTAGAGGCCATGATCTCTGCAGGGAACCAGAGTTCAGATGCAGACTTCTGCCTTTTCCACTCTTTCCCCGCTTTCCTCTCTCGCTCTCTCGCCATAAATATATATATTTTTTGTCCAGGCAGCGTGTGCACTGGAAGAAAACTTGCTGACTTGCCCAAACTCAAATGCAGCTGATGGAAGTAATGGTCCGCCTTACAGTGAGTGATGAGCCTGCAAGATGCTGAGCTGAGGAGCGCTTTCCATTGCATTCGACTAAAATGTCACAACAGACACAACCATGCTAGCTGGATGACGAGTTTTGTCTGTTTTAGCGCACAGCTGGAGCTAGCGTATGAATTCACGTCCGCAGCCATCATTGCTCATCACTGTGGAGCTAAATAATCAATAGTGGTTAAGACTTTGTTTAGATCTATTGCCTTTTTTTGATTGCTTTACTCTCCGGGTTGTCCGGGGAGGACGTTTGGCGCAAAGCCGACTCCTGCTGTCATTTGCGTTGGCAAACGTTGCACTTGTTCACAGAAAGCTTGAATCAAATTTTAGTGCTAAGGCTGCAGAAAGCCCCTCGGAGATAAAGCGCGGCGGTGGTGGTGGTTAATAACGGCCTTCAGTGTAGCCAAAGCCTTTGTTTGTCACAGGAGCTATTATTCTGGGTTTATTGACAACTCTCCATCTCATTTTAAAGATGCTGCATTTACAGTATGTTGTTTATTTATTTATACAGCTTTAGAGAGATACAATGATCACTCTGTGTGTTTATCACATGAAGAGCGCCGTTCACTTCTGGAATTTCTTGTACTTAAAATTTATCTGCTCTGAAAATATAAACCCACTGCTCTGTGGTCTCTGTTTCAGGTGATAAATATTTTTGTAAAACTTTCGCTGATTTTAAATGATACAAATTCAGCATGGGAAAGATTTTCAACATTTCCAAATCAAAAATTTGGAAAATCCAATCAATAACAATATAAAATGCGATAAACGCATGACCAATATAAATAGTTAACAAGTTTCATAGAATATTCAATAATTTCACTGAACTTCGATCCAGAACCGCACAGCATTCTGGGGAATGTAGGCAGAGGAAAGACTTGCGCTGCTTTAATTTAATTTAATTTAATTTAATTTAATTTAATTTAATTTAATTTAATTTAATTTAATAAAGTATTTTTGAATCAAACAGAATTTAATTTGAATTCTAGCTAAGTAACTCACATTTTGGTTACCTAGCAACTCACTCACTCTTTGGTTACCTAGCAACAACCTGTTGAGTAACTTGTGCAGCAGCAGTTTCAGGTTTTGCCACTGTGCCTCATAGCTGCTTAAAAATAAAAAACTGCAGCATAGTGTAAAAACTGTGGATAAAACATGAAAGGTCACGCCACTGGTTGGGCTGTATTTCATGTATTCAAAACAAAAAAACTAATCAATAATTATCAATATATATACTGATATGACACTTATATTGTAATGTGTCCATGCAGCATTCTCCCATAACAAACAGATGTTGAAGGCAACATAAATAAGCAGAGTAACTTTCCTCTACTAACGGTCTTGCTCTCGCTCACTTTCTCGCAGCCTGAATGAACAACGAACAAGTTTTGATATGTTTCCTTTAAAATATGCTCTTACATCATTAGTTTGTCCACTCATCTGCCCATAATTAGAAAAAAAAGGAAAGAAAGAAGGAAAAAGACATTTATTCAGAGATTTGGATTTTTCTTCTGCTTTTAGAAGGTTTGAAATAAATGTTAGTAACTGGGTCTTTTGATAATGAAAAAATGCGTAAAAATAAGGCTTTTTTAAATTACAAAGACCATAAATAAATTTTTTAAAAAAGTATGTCCAAGGAATTTGAAAACTATGCTAAATCAGAACAGAACAGAAGAATATAAATAACCTTTGTTGCCCCACAAAGGATAAATTCGGGTTATTACAGCATCAGGCATATAGTTCACACAAAAAGTGTTAATATATAAACAAGATTAACAATTAGCAATAATGATTAGCAATAACAACAATAGTAATAATGTTCTGTACAAGATTTGAACACTTATTGGAATACAAATATTGTATTCGCAATTTTTCAAATATACATAATGTGCATGTGTGTTGAACTTAAAAAACACAACAGACTATTTTACAGTACAGAATGTCAGTGCAGGAAAAGTTGTGTAAAATGTAAATCATAGAAGTTAAACTAGAAGACCCAGATCTTTAAAGGGACCTTGAACATCCCGTCAAGTTACCTTGACCTAGAAGAATTCAGGTATGGTGCATTCACTGACAGAAAAAAATATGATATTTTTCAGATTCATAAAAGCAAATCAAGATGAATTTATGATTTTGGTCACAAGCTGAACGCTTAAAATATTTGTGAATTCAGAGATTCCTATCTTTTAAACCCTGCTTAAAGAAAGAGCTTTTTTTTTGCTAGTTTTATGTCATCTGAATGTTGTTTTTTTGATGTGTTTTCTTGATTTTCAGACATACAGTATCTACTGCATGTACTGCTCCCTCAGCTGTTTTAAAAAATGTTACAGTTTGCTGCAGAGGGTTCTACCAGGTGAGCTGCAGGGAAAGCTTCGACTGTATCAGCAGGAGCAGCGGCAGCCATAAGCCAAGATGAAAAGCACAATTAAATTAATTACTCCATAACCGATGAGGATCAGTCACCAGCTGGGTCTGAGGTTTGCACTGGTCAGAGTCTTAATCCCTCATTAGTTCTGCTCGCCCTGTTCCACTTTTCAAATCTTATTCTTGGCTGCGGTCTTCCGCGGACAGAGGCACTCCCCTCTAACTACCACAAGCGCCACAAAAAGGGTGAAAAAAGCCCCGGCGTAAGCACTTATCCGCTGCTCAGTGTTGGAAAGTGCTGCAGATGCATTTACAGAGAGAGCAACTGCAGCTGAATTAACCAATCTGCATATTCAGAGGGCCTGTTATCAGGGGAGGTTGTTCCTGTGCAATGGAGGGCCGTACCTGAGCAGGGCACACAGAGGCTCGGATGGGTGCAGGAGATTTATCAGGAGAGGGGGAGGCACTGTGATTGGAGCGGCTGATTTCCTCTAAGGGAGACAAGTCTGTTATGTAACAACAACAGTCGATTGGATTATTTATTTTTTTTATGTCCTTTAGGTGATCAGCAGCGGAGGCTTGGTTGGATTTAATTCAGGGAAGGTTTTACATGTGGCAATAGCTGCATTTCCATTTCAAACGTGCGCAAATCTTTGTCCTTGTTCTGCTAAAAAAAGTGATTTCGCAATTGCGGTGTTTCCAATAAATAAGAAATTAAATCAAAATTCATGTTCATGAGAGAAGACATTGAAAATCATGGCAAACATACATGAGATATATTACAGGGGTTGGCAGAGTATCCAAAAATTGTACTCAAGTAAGAGTACTTCAACTTTTACTCATCAGCAGGATCAGCTGCTGTAAAAGTAAAAGTAGCCATCCAAGAAATTACTGAAGAGTAAAAAGTATTTGGTAAAAAGTCTACTCAACTACTGAGTAACTGATCAAATTATAAATTACTTAATATTTAAGAATCACATAAACAGACAAATTGAAATATAAAGTTGAGTGAAAATTTTGGTATTTTACAGAAAAGATTACATAATTTACACATTAAGCAATACGCAGGAAGCCAAACAGAGAATAAACCTTCATAGAGGCAAATAAGGTGGTGAACAAAGACATCTGGAATGACGTACACAACTGACATGTTTCACACATTCATCGAGTATACTCGACACATCGCCCAGCCCTATTACAAACTAAAAAAAGTTAAGTAATAACCTTACATCATTGTTTAGTTATTAAGAACTACTAAAAAGTGAAAACTGAAATAGCTCCATGCATGTTTTCTTTTATGATCTGCCCTTGGGTCACATTACACACTTACAAGGCGGAAGAAAAAGTAGTTCCCATCAACCTGGTCTCATTTAGGCAAGATCTCAATAATTTAGCTACTTCCTAATGTGCTCTTGTTGAACTACATTATCTCAAATAACTTCAGTATTGAAAGTATTCATACTTTGATTTGAGAATCGATCTTAAAGCATATAGGTTTTGTATCAATATTTCCGTATCAATCTGCACATCACTAATTTCCATTGCAGTTTTAAAAATACATCTATTTTGATACGGCTGGGGGAAAAAAACACTTCATCCTAACACTTTTGAAATTGAAATTTATTTTTATAATTTCAATTAGCGCAATTCTTTTGTTGATGGAACCTCAGGAAGTGCAGCAGATCATGCGTGACGTTTCTGAGGTTTGCATCGCAGATGTTGAGTGCATTTCTTGAAGCAAGGTCCATGTGTTCACCAATCTGACATATGGTGGGTCACTGTAGGCCGTTGTGCACAGACTGTATTTAAAAGCATTATGTCACACGCCGTGTTTCAATATGGTGACCCTGTAGAAGTCCTGTGTGACTTTGTTCTCATATTTTCTCATGAAAAAAAACAAACAAGAAAAACCTGAAATAAATGGGGGAAATAATTTGATAAATGGACACAAATACTATTGTTTTGAGATCATTTCAAGCATTGTGGCTTAATAATTCAAGTTTGCCTTCTCAAAAACCAAAACTTTAATTTAGTAAAAAACAAACAAAAAAAACCAAAACTTAAAACTGGAACTGGAAGATGCTTTACATATCTAAAATAAAATACAATCAAAACAGTAAATAAAATAGAGATACAAAACAACTAACAACCAAATAATAATTGCAAAAGAATGAACTTTTTCCAATTTAGTCTCATCACAACAACAAACTTCAATGTACTCTATTGGGATTGTGAAAGACCAACAAAGAACTATTTATAAGGGTTCTTAAACTGGGACCTGAGTGAATTTCTTCCAATAAACTGGAGTGACAATAAGTATCCTGAATAATTGTGAACTGAAATGAAAACCACCTTCTTCTACAATCACAGCTGCAAGCCTGCAAGGAAAGATAAGTGTTTGGTTGTTGATTTACCATCCAGAAACCACTTACTGCATTGCAATTGGTTGTGCAGGAGGCTCCACTTCTGCTTTTCAAAGATGTACTGTTGTATAGTTGCACATGTTTGTTTGTTCCAATTGTGGAAAGATTCAAGGAAACTGTGGAAAGATTCAAGGAAACTGAATACTTGTGCAGGCCTGTTATGATAACAAATTTTACAGGACGATAAATTGTCACAGAAATTATCGAGGTAAACAATAATATTCTTGTTTTGAGACAATTTTCAAGTAATAAGGCAAGTTTGTCCCCTCAAAGTTCATTAAAATTTAATTATGTAATATACACTTAACACTAGAACTGAAAGAGAAAAAATAAAACACAACCAAAACAATAAATAAAATGGAAATAAAAGCCACTTATAACCAAAGCCATAAATAAAAACCTTCAAAATAATATTAATCTTCAGGAAGGAAATAATTGTTCTCATTTTAGTTTATTAATTACTTACTGTGACAGGCTTAAACTTATGTAGCATCTATTCTGCACCGGTGTTTCTCATTTTCTTCCTGTGTTTTCATCTGTAAGTGAAGCACTGCTTATTAGACAATTTGTCAGGAAAAATTAACTCTACGTATATAACATTGTCAGTCAGCATGTTTCCAATATAGTTCTTAGTAACTCATGAAAATCAAATTGTTCAGCCCATAAGGGATTCATTCACTGACAGGGGAGCATTTAAAGGAAATGACTCGTGCGTTTGAATTGCTTTTAAGGTTGAGCTTGTGTAGCTCCTCAACAGAAAAATCACCTCCAGGGAGAGGACTTAAACCGAGATAAATCCCAACAACTCTATTGACTTTCCTCTGTGATTTATAGCAGGAGGAGGGACTTGTATGCTACGTACCAGCCACAGCTGTGGATTACTGTAAACGTGGCAGTAAACCAGCATGTCATAGCATATGTGTCTATTTATACTGCAACAGCAACCTTTTTCATGATAATCCTCCCTTATTTGTATGGGAAGCTGAATGTTCATGTTATTTTTTCACGTTTGAGCCGCTGAGCAGGAGGTCAAGTGAAGGACGTCCAGCAGGGTGATGTAATGTTGTTAGGACTCAAGATGGTGGTCAAGCATGAAGAATGAATCGACTGGGATTGTTGCGCTGAAACTGTTTAATCAATCCTGAGTTTCGCCCCTCACAGCTGTGAAGCCTCAGTGGATTTTAATAGATGTTGGATGATTATCACAGATTCATATTTATTGTTTATATTTGAGTATATACCAGGTTTATAGTGTTTTAAGATTTAAAAGGTGAAAAAAGCAACATACTAAATAATCTTATATTTAAGAAATAAATCTTTTAAAGCAATAGTTCTAGATTATAAGCAGTGGAGTATTTTATGCTGTAATGCGTAAAATTAGGCATAATCTTCATATGATTTGAATCCAGATTAGTTGTTAAAGGTAGCAGTTAGTCCAACTGGTACCAACACCAAAATGGATCTCTACTGTCTTAAAACAACTAACAAATGTCACAACTTTTTATTCAAATGCTTTCTACCGATCTTAAAACCATTGCCATATCTACAATGGAAGCTTATTTGCAAAGAAGTCAGTGAAAGTTTACACCGGAAAATAAGATAGGAAGCTGTGCACCGCCAATATTATCATTATTATTATTATTGATTATATGTGGACACTGTAAATATCACAACAATTTATCTCCACTGAAACTACTGTAATATTTTTGCTTCTTTTATTGTTTTACTTTTGTATCAAACAGCAGCTCTTACCAGAAACCTCTATGTTTCACTTTAAATACGTTTCATTCAGGAAGATTATTGGTGGTGCACCGACTCCAACCTCAATTTCTTGTGTAAATCATCATATAATGATTTAATCACAAAATGTTAGGTCCACTGTAACCGTTGTAATATTTTTTTCTTGTTGTAGATCTTTACTTTTATATTAGACAGTTGTTCTTGTCAGAAACGTCAACATGTTTCACCTTAAATGTTTCATTCAGGAAGATTATTGGTGGTGCACCGACTCCGACTTCAGTTTCTGTTGTAAATAGTCATTGCCAACAGCTTGAAAATTAATTAAATGATTTTCACATTAGCCACCACAATATTTTGGGGACTTGAGTTGTTTTAAGATGGTAGAAGACAACTTTGTCTTTGTCCTTTTCTGGATTAGCTGTTAGCTTCTAGAACCAACTAATTAGAATTTATACAAATTGCTGAACTATATTTTTCTTTTTGTAGTTCCTTGCCTTTGTATTAAACAGTAACTCTTATCAGAAACGTTTACGTGTTCATTGATTCATTCAGGAAGATTCTTAGTGGTGCACCAACTCCAACCTCAGTTTCTGGTGCAAATCATTGTCTGTAATTTTTAATATTATTATATGTTGAAAGCATAAAAACAACTCAATACTAGGTCCACTGAAGCTGCTGTGGTATGTTTTGTTTTTTGTAGTGCTTTATTTTTTATATTACACAGAAACCTGTACATGTTTCACTTTAAATATGTTTCATTCAGGAAGACTATTGGTGGTGCACTGACTCCAACTTCAATTTCTGTTGTAAATAATCATCAGGAACAGTTTAACATTTAATTAAATGATGGTGTTTTGGGAACTGGAGTTGTTTTAAGATGTTAGTAGTTCACTTTATTTTAGTCCCCTTCTTTATTAGCTGTTAGCTTTATCTTCTAGAAACAACTAATCAGAATTTACAACAAAATATTAAGATATTACCTGTTTGTAAGCTTTAAACAAAACAATCCTGAATGGTCGCTATAAGATGTTATCTCATCAGAATGTTATTACTTTAAAAAAAGAAGGTTATATTCCTTTATATAAAACAAAACCAGTCAAAACAATTTAAGGAAGGAGTGTTAGCTCTTTCTGTGCATTAAAAAGTGCATTAGCAGTGCAGCCTGCCGTGTTGCTGCGTCGAGGCCCTGGGAGGGACCATATGCTTGTTTAGGCTCAGGAGCATCCCTTCCCTGCGAACACACACCCAACTTTTTGTCCTCTTCCTCCTCCTCAACACACAGAATATCATCAGCCAGCTGGAGCTCAAATTTGGCAGACTGGCTCTTCTCACGACTGCATTAACGCCACCATGAGTGATTTCCTTCACAGATTTCCTCCTGCAGGGCTTCGCCTCTGTCAGGCCTGACATGAATAAGACGTGTTCAGCTGAAGTCCTGCAGAGGGCAGAGTTTAACTACCAAAACGTTCAGAACCACAGGGAATCAAAACATTTTAATGGGGTTCTCTATAAACAGAAAAGAGGGGCTGAATCTGCTCCAACATGTAGAAATCAGATTAATTTTGAATGAGTTGACAGGAGAATTTAAATGCAGGATTTTTTGGAAACAGTGGGTTGAGTTGAGTTTTATACCACTGGCGCAAACAAGTTTAATTAAGTTTAACGTCCTGTATTTTTTTGGAGGTCCAGCACTACTCACTGTTCAGTAAATGTGAACTGCATTTTGTTTTTGTTGTTGTTTTTTCTCATTATATTTAACAGCAAGCCAACCTGTGCATGTGATAAAACATTAATTTCCAATTAAGTTGAGAGGGGAAGAGGAGATTCATTGTGTTGTCTGGCTTGTTTGCGCAGTGCGGTAAATTACCCCAGGGTAATTTTTCTTCCTTCTTTCTTCCTGTCTCTGTTACTTCCCCATCTGCCGGCTTCCCCCATGCTCCTTTTATTTTGGGTCCAAAGGGACCCTCTGATCCAAGACCACCAAGGCCTGAAATTGCCTCATTCTCATCCGGAGCTGTGCTCTCCAAAAATAGATAACCTTTTGTGGAATAATTTGAAGGCCTTATTTGAAGGTCTTGTTTTTCAGGATTATGGCAACCTCATTATTCAAGTTTATGTGGTAATTTACAAGATGGGTCATGTTGTGCCTGAGTTTGCATTTTATTTTTTTGCTATTCGGGAAACAAAACTAATCTGCTGCTTTCAGTTTCATGTGGCCGTCTGCAAAATTGTAATTTGATTGATCAGAAATCAACTCCTTTCAAAGGTTTTCGTTCTCATTTCATTTTTATATCTCATTTCATTCACTCAGTGATAAATATGTATAGTTAAAGTAACGACTAAAAGAATTCATGAATGAAAAAGAGCAAAGAGAAGTATAAACTTATAATCTTCACATACAGAGAAAATTAGAAATTCAACTCAGAAATCTATTACAGACATATTTCAAATACAAACAAAATACAAACATCACACTTCATCAAAATGCTTTTTAAATTTCTTTTAAATACAGGAATAAATTTTGTTTGCTGTACCTCCAACTGACAACCTTAATCGAAAAGCATCTTTTTATCGTCTCCATTTTGAATCTACATTTTTTGAAAATATAACTTCCTTTTAAGTTGTATTTGCGTTCTCTTTTTGCAAATCCCTTTTGAATATGATGTGGTAAGAAAAAAAAATATGTATATACATTTAACATAATGTACTGAATCAATTCATGAAGTTTAAATAAGTTTAACTATTTAAATATTGGGCTTGTGTGATTTCTGTATCCATTTCCACCCTAACAACTCTCTTCTGTAAATGAAAAATTTATGTTTTTGTTTTTTATTAAGTACCACACAATATATCAGATACTGAAAAATCAGTGAGCTGTACAAAATATGCAAGGCCTTTTTGTTTAGTAATTGTTTTACCTTATTTAAAACAGAAATAGTTTTGTATATTTAAACTTTTTATGATTTATTTAATATTCAGAATGAATGAGAACATCAAAAAAATTCATTTCTTTTGTTATTTTTATCTTCTCAGACAAGTAATTGTGCATCAGCATTTTTTTTTCCTGCTACAAAACATCATAAACTTTATTTTACCAATATTTTATTACAATCTGTTACTATCAAACAATTTTTTAATGTTTGCACATTAATTCCTGCTCTGCTTCATTGTCAGCACTGCAATCAGAACAGGATATATATATTTTTTCTTCTAAATTATTTACCTCTTCAGTCACAACATCACATTAACTGATTAGAATTGTTCATCTTTATTAGGCTTTCATTTTCTGTGTTAAAAATACTTATGTGATTGCTTCTCTGCTGCGGCCAAGTCAGTTGATCCAGGCAGGATTTGGATGTTGTTCGGTCATGTGATCTGCAGGCCTGATGTGTCCGAGCCCTCAGCTGTTGGTGGGAAAAAAGAGAGAGAGATTATAGGTTCATTTAGGGGATTCTGGGAAAAAAATTATTCTTTTCCTTTTACATGGACTCAAAACACAGTAATTGCAGCTTTGTCTGTAAAAATGTTTGTGTTCACAGCATAAACCTGTGCTTATCTCAGTTATGGCGCTCCGCTTTTATTATATTGCCATTTTATGAAACGCCAGACTGGAGTATACAACTATTGGGGAATTCATTTAAAGTCACAGCTATACTGCAAAAACACACAGGTGTTGTTGTTGTTTCTAGAATAAACATCTGAGTGCTCTTCAAATGAGACAAAGCTAAATTACAACTAACTTTTCAGCAAGATGTAGAAGTTTAAGTTTATAATTCCTTAATATTGATGAAAAAACTTCCCTGGCAGATTATTTCACTTATTATTACATGGGGAAAATGTCTTGCTATTAGTGAAATAATCTAACAGTGGAACTAATATTTTCATCAATATTAAGGAATTATTTACTTGAAAAATTACTTTCAAGTTAGTTTTGTCTTACTTAAGTGTACTAGGCCAAAAATACTTGGTAAGATTTTGTGTTTTTACAGTGCATGAATGGAAAAACATTTTGTACTGGATAATTTCTTGGGTTAAACTACAAAATTGTTGCCTCATAAAGATAAATCCAACAAGGGTCTTTCTGTGTGAAATTTGAATATTATATTGACTTTCTTCATAAACCACAATCTCAAATCTGTAAACACACATTAATTTGTCAAGGTTGCCTCTTACCCTTTGACCTTTGAAGATAGGTACCACCTATTTGCCAGGGGTAGCTAAGCTAACATAAGACTTTGGACACCAGAGCTGTATTGTAACAAATGAAACAGATTTGGGTGATAGATGAGCTATATCTTATTATGTGAGGCAGTTGGTAGAATCAGCTGGTCTGAGGTTATGTTCACACTGCAGCTTGAAGTGACCCGATTCCGATATTTTCACCTTAATGTGACCTGTATCTGATCTTTTCATGACAGTCTGAAAAACACAGATTTGATTTTTTTTTTTAATGCTACCCAAGTCACTTAGATATCCGACACGTATTTGATCTTTTCAAATGTGACCTGAATCTGAACGTCCAGGTCGAGTTCATCCGACCTGAACGTCATCGATACTCGACAAACGTCACTGTTCTGCGTCCTGATACGCGCAAAGCGGGAAGAAAAACAACAACCATGGCGAACGATAACGATGATTAAGTTGTTAATGTGTTGGCTCTGATTGGACAACAACTTCAAAATCGTAAGCTATGCTCCACCGTTAGCATCCATGTTTACCTCCGCAAACACTGAGCACTTCCTCTTCTTTTTTTGGCAAAACACTGAGCACGCTCTCTGTGTGACGTTATTGCGCCCCCTACTGCGCATGCGGGACACTTTCAGGTCATTTGCAGTTCACACCGGAGATTAATTAGGATTATGAAGTACTGTAGTTTCCTGACAGATGGCGTAAAGAAATTTGTTTCACATCAGTTAGAAAGGCAAAATAAATAGACTCATAAACACAAAAATAAAGGGTATTATTGATTCAGAGGAGGGTAGAGCGCCCAAAAATTGTTCTCTGGTAAGAGTAGCGATACGTCAATATATTTTCACTCAAGTAAAAGTAAAAAGTAGCCATACAAGAAATTATTTTCGTAAGAGTAAAAAAAAGTATTTGGTAAAATGTCTACTCAAGTAACTGGTCGTATTATTGATAACTTATTATGTAAGAAGTACATAACCAGACGAATCAAATTATAAAGTTAAGTCAAAATTTAGGTATTTTAATGACGAAAATGACAATAAGTCATATAAGTAACAAAAAATAAAAATCAGGCAAAATAATTTTTTTTCAAAATCTTTTTTTTTTTATATAAAACGTTTAACAAAAACTGCGGGTGTGTGTTTGTGTCTGGTTAATTTTTGTTTGAAACATATTTGTTTTTCAAACAGTGGGTAGAAAATCTGGTAATTTTACTCGCATTACATCGTAATAACAAACTGCACATTGTAGTAAAAATTCTCCTAAAAGTAATTTTTTTCAAAAGACTTACTCAAGTAAATGTAACTAATTACTATCCAACTGTAATTTCAGTATGTTTAGTTTTATAAACAGGTAGTGATAGTTTTGACTGTTTTTATTTATTTGAATTAACAAAGATGTTTTCCCAATTTCAGTTTTTGTTAGTTTGCTAGTTTTAGTTAACCATAACAACCTTGCTGCTGACTTTAAAAGCTCCACCTTTTGATTTTTGCTAGACGCTGAGATTTCTTTAAGTTCAGCTGCACTTTTTAATCACGTGGCTTTGCAAAGCCTCTCTCTCTCTTTTCTGAGCTGAGTGTGTTGTCATGTCACCGCGGCGACCTCGCCTGCTGGAGGTCAGGGAGGCTGACGGAGGACAACACAGTAATCACAGAAATATGAGACTTTGAACAGTGGACAGCTAAATCCATTACAGGATTACACTGGGCAACAACTGAGGAAGCATAATGTTTTCTGGTGTCATCTTGCAGCTATGTTGCAGAAATATGTCTCGTACTGAAATTGGAGGAAATAAATTGTTATTCCCATGATCCTCCAGATGCATGTTCGGTATATTCTGTGGCACTGCATGGGCGCAGACATGAAAGCTCATAGACAGCATGCCAACCTTTGCTTAGTCAGCTGTTTTTCCCGACCTGCGCAGCCGAGAGGTGACTCACTCTCTGTCAGGGGCAACGCACTGTAAAACCCAACCCGCTGTGAATTTCTAATTTGCCTTTCCACTCCTGTGATTTGTTCCTGCAGTTTTACTCCAATTTGGATCCATGCGGTGTTCCTTAAAAGTGCTGATGGGAAAAAGGAAGCTGCATTTTTCTTCTTCGTGGTGTGTGAAACTCCCTGTGTGCTGTTGAAGGCAGTGATGCAAACACTGCCGTAGCAGCGACAGAGGGTGTTTCAAGGGCTTCAAGAAAAATACATAAAGAGAGCTTAGTGTCTCGCAGATAGCAGCAAAAAATCATGTTTATGTGCTTTTAGGAAGGTTATACAACCTGATTAATGTTTGGTTTTGTGGAAATGCTTTAAAAATTGAGTTCCTTGAGGTAATGATTGTCATAATCTGGTCATCTTTAATGTTTAATTGTAAATTTTATACTGGAAATTGTAGAGGAAGAGGTACAAGTACTGTGGGTTTATAATAACATTCACCCTCTTACAAACTTCTTCTGTTTTTTGCTTTTATGTCACACTTATAGCATGTAACTTTTATAAAATAATATTTTTTCCATATGAAACTATCACTATGTGATGATGACATGTTATGAGACAGATAACCTGTGAGAAAATCGAGCTCTTCTGCCTTCTCACGATTCTAACTAAAAACGACCAATCAAAGTTAGGAGGCGGGTCTTAGCGCTGTCAATCACTATCTGTGTGGCGCTATGCTACAGCTAGCAGAGTCTATTGTGAATGCTAAGGCTTGTTAGCATGGCCAACGATGACAGTAGATAAATTGTAAGCGAGTACTTGAGTTGATTGACAGCACTAAGACCCGCCTCCTGAGGTGGAGGTCGATCGATCTTGTCACAGATGATCTGTTTTGTGACGTATTGCAGGTGCGTGTCTGCAAACACGTTTTGTGACGAATTTTGTGGTGAATTTTTGGTTAAAACATGTTTGCTCTTCATTCAGTGAAGTCACCTCACATTGGGTAAAGTATCCAGATATTTTACTCAAGTAAGAATAGAAATACTTTAACATATTTTTACTCAAGTTAAAGTAAAAAGTAATCATCCAAGGAATTACTCAAATAAGAGTAAAAAAGTATATGTTAAAAAAAAAAGAGTACTCAGCTACCTAGTAACTAATCATTTAATATTTAAAAATTACATCGTCAGATGGACCAAAATATAAAGTTATGTGGAAATTCAAAATGAAAATGATTCACTTAAATAACATAGTTACAACATCATGGAAAATAAACTTTTATTAATCAGTTTCTTTCAATATAAAACTGATGAAATTTTAACAAAAACTGCAGATGTGTATCTGTGTTTGGTGAAGTTTTAGTTAAAATAAAATTTGATCTTCAGCGAAGTTACTCACAGTAGGTTGAGTATCAAGATATTTTACTCAAGTAAAAAGTAAGTGATACAACCAAATAAAATTACTCAAGTAAAAGTAAAGAATACTCCTCAGTTACAGTTACTCAAGTAAATGTAGCTAGTTACTGCCCAGCTATGTGATATAATAAGAGTTGAGGGCAGTTTTGTTGTATAAAAGTGACAAAAAAGCAAAAATAAAATATATCTGGAATGGATCCAGTAAATTTTTACATTACTCTCCCCTCCTTTGAGCTTTATTTAAATGCATACCCTCCGCAGCTGCTGTTCATCATTCTTTGTTTTTCCCCAGGATATTCCTGCCTGCCCTTGTTTATCTAATTCTCATGACCTTGGTCATCTCACACTCTTCCATTCAAGATGCCGCCGGCCCCCTTGCGTCCTCCTCCCGATCCTCCAGCGGACTTTGCTCTAATGTCCTAACGTCAGCAACCTTAGCACTCCTTCAGCTTTACATTCAGGCCCTCTTTCTTCTTCTGGGCTCATTAGTGGCACAGGTAGGGTTGACAAGAACGGTCACGCAGTCTCAGAGTGATAAAATTCAGCCCAACAGAAGAAGAAGAAGCTGCTGCAAAAAATTAGCCTGATCTGGAAAATACAGCACCAAATAATAACAATAAAAAAAAAACAACTAACATGCACGAGAGAGTCTAGAGAGTGAGGTTTGGTGCATTGCACAATTTACATTATACTGTATATTGATTAAATCTGTGTGCCCCTTGGGACGAGGTATTGAGCATCGTGACTGTGGGCTGGATTCTAATTCTATCCTCTGAATTTTAAATTACCTTCTGCAGCATGTCATTACTACTTGAGTAATGTACCTCAGCTTTCTGTATATAAAAAAAGTTCACATTCGCTAAAAATGATGTCGATACTGAATCCTTTATCATTTGTTTTGCATGTGGAATGTGCTTTGCATCAGTTATTTCTTTTACAGACACATAAATGCAGATAAAATCAAAATACTTAACGCTTTCAAAGATGTATAGCTTAAAACGTATCTTAAAGCCTTCTAACCATTAACTTCATGTTTATAAGCTAATAACAACATTGTTTTCTGTTTTCATAGTGTTTAATAATAATAATATCTATCCCATCATCAAATAAAGCTTTACTGCAGCGCCATAAAGTGGTGGCACCCCTTCGGTTTCCTCCAGTTTCTTACAACTATTAAACTTTAACTAATGGTATTATTAAAACACAATGGTGCATAATTGTAAAATGGAAGAAGAAATATACTTGGATTTAGAAGTTTTATATTAACAAAATGTAGAAGAAGGTGAAACTGAGTCAATATTTTGCAGAAACACCGTTTGCCACAAGTCTTTTGTGCTGTGCAAGACTGTTCACATACTGTTAATAATAAATTGATGTTAATGCACTGATTGATAACTAGGATCAATTGGGTTGTATGTATGATTGAATTTAAATTATTTTTGTAAATATTTGTTGTGAATTGGCGTTACTTAAATAAACTGAACTTAATTGTGTCTCCACCAGCTTTAAGCATCAAGACATTTTATTTTTGACTCAATAATGTAGCATATTGTGAAATAATAATTGCATTGCCATCGGAAGGTTGTGGGTTTGACTTTAACTTCCCTGCCTATCATATGCTGTCATACTCTTGAGCAAGGCAATGTATGAATATGGACATTTAGTGTATGAATGTGTGTGCAGCTGGCTGAATGAAACTAATATAATAACAAATTTAATGGACAGTATTACTTCAAAGAGACTAGGTTCCCTTTTCAAGTCTTACCATAAATACTCATTTGGATTTAATTTTGGACTTTGACTAGGCCTTTGTAAAACTAAAATATTATCTATTCCAGGTCTGGTTGTATGCTGAGGTTTGTTATTCCGCTTGAAGATAAACATTACATTTTTACATTCAAGTAAGAGTTGCACTTATGTTGTAAAAGTAAAGTATCCATCCAAGAAATTACTCAAGTAAGACTAAAAAAGTATTTGATAAAGCAACTACTGAGCAACTAATCATAATGATGACAGACAGAAATGTATAAAGTTAGATGCACATCCTGGTATTTTAGAGACTATAATGAAATCAATTAATACAAATAAATAAATTCAAGCAGAAATATATATTTTTTCAATATAAAAGTAAGTTTGGTTTTTAAGGACGAAAATGACAATAATTCATATAAGAAACAAAAAACAACAAAAAAGAAAATGCTTCTAAATCAGTTTCTTTCCATAAAAAACATATGAAACTTTAACAGAACTCCAGGTGTGTGTCTGGTGAATTTTTGGTTAAAACATTCAATGGGTGGAGAATTAAGTAATTTTAAGTAAGAGTAGCAATACTTCTTAATAAAATTACTCAAGTAAAAATACTCTTAATGTTTTCCAAAAAGTTACGGAGGTAAATGTAATTGAGTAAATGTAACTAGTTACTACCCTTCTCTGCTCATAGCATACTGTCAAAACTTGGTGACAGTTTTAACAAATATGTTAAAAACATATATATAATAAAAGTTACATACTGCAGTTTTAAGAAGTAATGAGCCCATTGTGTCTGTATGAAATATTCCATAGTAATGGATCTATTGGAATCGATGACATAATGAACAGCCGGTTCCATTCCTCCTAACATATTGGGAGCGGAGATCATCCCCAGATTATTTTTCCTCCATTGTTTTTGCTCTCTCGGTGGAATGGCGCTCCATGCCGCTGCTTCTTCTGCTGTGGACATCCTACAATCCTCCGCCTGCTGCATCCCTTCCCTGCTCTCTCCCCCGCGAACAAACGGGAATGGTTTCTTCCGAGCCAGCCAGTCCCCGTCACCGCGGCGGAGAAGGCAGCCGAACCGCGAGCGCGGAGCTGGGGGTGGAGTGGAGAAGGAAGGCTTCATCCACTGCCTGCCATTGCAGTGCGGCGGCTGCTGCTGCTCTGGAGACCCTTTCCTCCTCTGTGAGACCTCCACAAGCACGCCGCGGACACCATTGCAGTTCCGAAGGTGAATGGTTTTTTTTGTTTTTATGGGTTTCACGACACCTTTCGGGGCGAACTGGAGCTATTCCCCTTCCTTCTGCCTTCCTTCCCTCCGGGTACAACAAGCGGGCGATAACGGTCCAGACCAAGCCTAGGTAACTTAGCCACCTCGTAGCTAACTAACTGCATCCGCGCGCTAGCGACCGTTATCCCTCAGTGAAACCACCACCAGCAACAACAACATCAACATCAACCCTCCCTCGGCTGTTTTTAGCTTCGAGCTTCCACGAGGGGGTCATGTTAAGACACAACCTCCCCCCCATCCCTGCTGTCATCGCTCGGACTGGCTGTTAAAATAAAAGCGCCTCCAGGTACCGTTAGCGACTGGGAGCTAGCCTAGCCTTCTAGAACAAAATGTCGGCCGGTTAGGGGCTTGATTTATCCCAAGGAGGGTTGTATAAAAGAGGGGGCAAGAAAATTTATTGGGAGTCGGTGAGAGTGGGAACATGGAGTCAGTCAGCTGCTGGAAACGGGGGTTGCTTCGTGTTTCAGCGATAAACGGAAGGTGATGTGGTTGCTCATCTTGTTCCGTTATTCAAAACCAATGTGGTTGTTTTGGTTAAGCTAACTGTCTTTAATGTGGCATAACTTTCTGGGACATATCATATCTAATGTTGTCACGTCAGCTTCATGCGGGTTACTGTCTTTGTTTGGCTTACCAAGGACAGCTCATTTCCGATATGATGGAAACATTAGCCAGCTGTTATCACCTGTGGAATGCTAATATTGCTAATCTTATTGATATGATATTTTGTCACTTTATGACAGTGTTTATAAATTAGTCATAACTGGTAATTGTGTCTGCAAACCCCTCAAATGAAAAATGTTAACATTTAAATATTTAATTTATTGTTTTGCCACTCTTATTTATTATTTTATAGTTATCAAAGCTATTTAAATTATGTTAAACTTTCTTGTGTGCACACTAACGTTTAGTCTAATAGTTCTAGCAGATAATTTACAATGATACAGGAGGACAAGTGTATAGCTGAGCCATAAATTATTCATGTGCCTGCTATGTTTAGATAGAATATAATTTTTATTCAACCAAGAATTTTGGTTTGTGAAATCAGGCCAGCATGTCTCAGAAGATAATAAAACCAAATAAAAGGACTATCATTTTTGAGGAAAAAATGTTTTTATTTACAAAGTCATGTTGAAATGTATACATACTCCACTCAGTAATCATTAGAATAAGAAGGATGTGATTTTGATTCAAGCTTCCTCTCTTCCGACTATTTTGCTGCCCTTGGTCAAAACTTCTCATTTGGATTTAAAATTATTTCCATTCAACCAGAAGTTTGTTTGTGACAGAAAATGAGACAAACAACTCTCAAGAGTTGAAACTATTTTAAAACTGCATCAGTTTTGATCAGTTTTTTATTAAGGTTTTAATAAAGAATGGCACATAAGAAACCATTTATACACTTCCAAATAAACATCTTTATTGGCATTAGAGAAACCAAACCAACTTTTTGCCTGTTTGCGCTCGTATTTTTAAGATTTATTTATGGTGATAAACTCCAGGCCTTTGAGGTTGGAAGGCCTCTTTGCCATCACCTTAATCTTTATCTCCCTTTACAGTTTCAAGCCAGAGCTCTGTCTGGGCCATCCAAATAATTATTACCTCCTGTTGAAAGAAATATTGTTGAAGTTCATACAATAATTTTGATTTAAAACTGCCAGGAGGTATGAACAACTTTGAGCTCAACTGTAGCTTGATTTAGAAATTCTCCTATTTAGCTGTGGGTGGTTTGTGCTGGCACTAAAATGTAACACTCTATAAAAAGGGAAATTATAGATATTAAAACTTTAGACTTAACAGCAAAGTGAATTGGTGCAAAACCAATAAATAGCAACAGTTTAGACGGTTTCTTCAATTACAGCTCCAGTTCCATTGGAATTTTAATTTGTGCATTATTGCAATGCCAAAGAGCTGTTTGCATGCAGAATTTTCCTGCTAACACTAGTTTGTTTTGGTTCTTTCTACCCAGAATTCCCAGTGCTACAGCCCGCTTCCTGCTTTTGAAGCAAGAATAAGCCTAGTTTGTTCATTTCAGCTTTATTCCCCCAATCTTTATCTTTGAAGATAAAGGTTTTAAATAAAATAAATGTTATTTTTTAGTATGATCGCTAAAATATAGTTTTACGGTTGGATTTTAGAGCATGTTAATTTTACCACAAGGGTTCATCTTTGTCCACTTGTCCTATCATTATTTTTGCCCTTCAATGCTAATTATGTAAGCTCATTTATGCCAACCAACATTACAACTACTCTTCTGTGTTGCGGTTGTTCAAATGGTTTCTGGATGCTTTACAGTCATCACTGCAAAAACACAAAATTTTACCAAGTAATTTTGGTCTAGTTTTTAGAGCAGGGGTGCCCAAAGTTGGTCCTCGAGGGCCGGCATCCTGCACGTTTTAGTTCTCTCTCTGTTGGTAGTAACAACCTTTTCAGCATGTCGATGTTCTTCTTTTGCCTTCTAATGAGCCATTATTTGATCCAGGGGCATTAAACCAGGGAGAGAACTAAAACATGCAGAATGCCGGCCCTCGAGGACCGACTTTGGGGACCCCTGTTCTAGAGAAAATATCTCAGTACCCTTGAAATAAGGCAACTTAAAAGTAACTTTTGTAAGTTATATGAGTTTCTTTTAAGTCAATAATTTCTTTATTTTGATGAAAAAGTTCTAGTTTCACTGGCAGATTATTTCACTTATATCAACACAATTTTCCCATGTTATAGGTTAAATAATCTACCAATGAAACTAGTACTTTTTCATCAATATTAGGGAATTATTTGCTTAAAACAAGCTTCAATATCTTGCTAAAAAAGTTACTTATGAGTTAGTTTTGTCTCATTTCAAGTGTACTAAGATATTTGCACTAGAAGCATAAAAAGTACTTGGTAAGATTTTGTATTTTTGCAGTGATGCTAATGGTTTACAGCAGACCTCTGTTAGATTTAATACACAAAAGGTCGGTGCATTACATTGAATCTTGCAGGCAGTGTGATCGGTTGAAGTTTGATGATTCACCATTCTCTCCTTCTCAGCATTAGCCCTTCAGGGCCGTGACTAAAATGTGTCATCACTAGCATCATGTTTGTAATGCTGCATGAAGCAGCAGCTGGGCATGGTTAATAGATGTGTCAAATGAAGTGAGTGGGGCACACTGCAGATGATATTTGTGACTGTAATTAGATGTTCTAATTTCTGATTAAGATCCCTTCACCCTCAGCCCTTCAGAAATCATTCTGTTCGCAACGCTGGTTTAGGGAATAATTCAGGTAAACGCGTCACCTGAGAGGAAGAAAATGTATGGCTGCTGAAGGGCACTCAGACATGTTGGCCTGTAAATCATGTTGCCCCAAGAAGCCGTCATCTGAGTCATCATGGTTTTTTGAAGGGCAAAAGGATCTGATATTTTGCCTAGTTCAGATAAATTTGACTGACTGCAGCTTTGGAGTTGTGTGTATTTATAGAACCTGTCTCGAATGAATGGCTTATCCATTTGCTTGTGACAACAGATGTCCTAATGAGATGGAAACACTGCATTAGTGGAGAGTATTGATGCATGGGATCTAAACTTTTCTCTTTTTATTACTTGTTTATGCAGCATGGCTTAGTTGTTATTGTTTAGCAGAACATGGTCCACACTATCCGTTTGAATTAGGAATGCACATTATTATCGGCGCGGTATCGTATTGGCTGATATTAGTTGTAAAATTTACATCAGACATTAGATATTTACCGATATAAAAGGCGTTGTTTTTATATGACAAACCAGTGACAATGATGCCTGCAGCACAGCTCAACGTCATAAGAAACTGTTAAGTATTAATGGCTGACTGATGTGCTTTTCACTTGTTGCTTGTGAACAGGTTGAGTTTGGTTTTGTGAAGATCTACAAATCTGCACTGAGTGTCGTCATCGTCTTAGAGAGTAGATGTCATGAATAAATTTGACATTAAACATAATGTGAGTTGAAAGTGTTACATAATTTTCAGCCTCCTTTTTAGCATTTGCATTTGGTAGCAGGGTAAACTGACAAAGATAATGCAGTATTTTAATTCCACAGAGAAAGCTATATAATTTAAATTAGTAGGTATGGGAAAAAATATTTGGTATTGATATCGGTTATTGAGTTTTAGTATATCGGCATATTGGATATCGACCAAAAATTCAATATCTTTCATCCCTAGTTTGAATTATTAACTGATGTTATTGTCTATAGAGGATGCAAGAAAACAACTCCAGATAATGTTGGACAACTCCTGATGCTAATTTCTGGTTTTTGCTAAAGTCAAACTTGTCGATTCTAATTTTTGGGAGACATTTACGTCACATATACTTACTTACTTTAGCGCACAAATTGGGAGCATTTTGTTATTCCTTCATTTCCTGTTGATTCTTTAAAAGGGTAAGTTTTTTTTAGCTGTATAGAGAATAAACAGAGCTGCCCCTCCTCCATCTGTTGTTGTTTACTGGCAGTTAGCTGGCTGAATGAAGCCTACTGTAATTTATCCACGCTTGTTTTTATGTTTTTATTTTTACATGTATCTATGTATCAATATTAAATAACAATAAGCCGCTAAATGTCATAGGTAGCCATGTTAATGTAATAAACATGCTACAATGATTTAGCCACAGTACTAATTGGTATTGCTTCTGTTTTAAATTAAAGAAATTAGATTATGTCATATATAAATGTTTTTGGAAAATTCTGTGCATGCTATAAAGCTGTGCTGTTTTTACTCAATTATTAAAGACAGTCTCATATTGACCAATGTGTTTTATGTTTTAAAACCCTTTTTTAACATTTGTATAGACAGGTCAGACCTTCTAGAAAAAAGGAAGTTTGTGTTGAACAGTAAAGTGTTATTAGTGCATCTCAGGACAAGGTTTCCACTCATCCTTAGAAAATCTTATCTACAATTAAGAGCTTAAAATGTTTTAAATTCAATTAAAAATGTGAGTTGGCCTTAAATGCATTAATGGCAGGTCTTAAATTTGGTGGCGGCAGACTATTTTATGTTGCATATTCTATGTAGTTTATATCTTTAATGGGATACTGCTAACTAGCTGCTAAGTACCTTTGCTAGCTTTTTGCTTCTATTATGGGTAAGTGAAAATTTATTGCCAGTTCGTCTCCCGTACAATGCTACATTCATTATGTGCAAAAAATCTTGGCACTAACATTTACAAAATATTCAGTCTCCTTTTGTACATTTCGGTTGTTACACAGGCATTAAATCCAATTCATAATGGTCTGAAATTTCAGTTGGTGAAACTTGCAGAACCCCTGCAAGATAAAGCCAAATGTTTCTGTAATTAAAATGAGTGGAAAATTGTAGAAGGTGGATAAAATGGTTTGTGTCTTGATGGTTTCTGTGTGGATACTTTAGCCAGCAGATGGGTTTTATGCCTTTTCTGTGTGCAGAAAATATTGGGAATCGTCCAGTAGTTGACTACTACTATACATTTCAAGCTTCAGTGCTATTTAGGGTTTGTACTTCTGCCATTAATAAATAAGTGTGCACAATTTTACATCTGCTCATTTACTAAATTTATGCCTCATTGGCTCAATTGAGGAAAAAAACAACTCTTTTTACAAGTAGTTTTGTCTGCAAAGCTTTTGTTGTTGTCAGTAGTTTTAAAATGGCTGCTCTCTGGGAGTAAATATTAATATTTGCAATTGACAATGATTTTGATGAAAATAAGGATTGGTATACTGTTTTTCTTTACCTTTCATATGTAATTAGCTTTTTCGAAAAAGTGATTGATCTGTACTTTGGGTGCCTTTAAAGGATTACCAAGCAAAGACTTTCCCTCTCTATGTTCTGCACAGTAGATATCTGTGTGTACAAATTGCCATTCTGGGTACAGCTCCTGCAAATACAGAGGGCTTGCATGTATAAATCAAGTACATCATAAATCTTTGTGTGCATGGGGTGTGAAATTATCAGGGTGCGGGCTTTCATCAGTCACATTTCAACATGAACCACCTTTTTATAATGGAACAGAAACATCCTTTATCATTTCTGTTGTTCTTTGGCTCAGTTGTCCTCATTTCCATCACTGTGATGAAGAGGAGGAGGCGGGGAGCAGGTTGGTGCCTCAGCTTATCTCCACATTCCTGCTCTCTTGTGTGGGGCACTAATAACTTCCTCTGCGCTGATTGAGTTCAGGAGCTGATTTCCTGCTTCATGCGCTCAGTTCTCACCGAGGCTCTGCTTAGGATCCCTGACTCCAGACGAGGAGTCTGGAAATAGACATTGGTCACTTTGAGCTGTGAATATTAGACCTTGAGTTTAATTTCTGAAAAGCACAATTTGCGCAGAGTTTTGTGGGCTTTATTTGCCGTGGTTTGCAGTAAAATGCGCTTTCGATTTGGCTCCAAATAGCCGACAGACTGAGTAAGCAGTCGTATAATGGATATAAACCGGGAAACTGCAGCCCTTTTAGAAGTTCGAAAGCTGAATATAAACTCCAGCTTTTAGAAACAACACCTGCTCTTTGTAGCTGCTCCATCAATACTTCATCCAAAAGTTGTCTTTGAACAAAATCACAGATTCATTTCATAAAAGATAGCTAGTTTTATGCAATGTGTTATAAAATTTTAGATAGTCAGTTATTTCAGTAAGCTCCCAAGTTGGACTTTGCCGATTATTTTTTTTGTAATCATAATTTGTAATCAGTGTAAAAATATTCCAACTGTATATGATTGTTTTTTTAAATTCCTGTCCAATGGATCCCAATGTTTAACACACAGTAAATACAAAATGTTGTGTTTTGCCTAGTAGAATAAAGGTTTGTGTTTTAAAGAACCTGTTTAGCATTTAATAATCCAGCTCAGATTTCAAACTTTCTGATTCTTTTGGATCTTTGAAATAGAGATTTGGATTGTAGAAATAATCATCAACTAATTTAGTATTAGATAAAGTATTGAGACATTAAAAAAAGGCAATTTGTTAAAAGTACAACAAAAATCAGAGCCAAAACAGTACAAAAAATATAAACATTTTGTATTTAATATATTTAAAAAATATTTTTCTGTAAACATGTCCTACCCATAACTCTTCTAGTGGCATAGTTTTAGCTTCATCTGGTTCAAACTCTAAAAATATCTAATAAAAATCACCTCTTCCAGTGCAATTATTAATTGGTTAATTGAAAAAATAGTCAATACATCAAACTTTCGCTATATTGACGTGAAGTCAAACAGAAAGGTTTCCACATGTTGTTAAACATGCAGATTTTCCTTTGCTACAAATGATCAAACTATGTAGCTGCATTTTAGGCAATAAAATTTAGATTTTCTTACTTAAAGGTGAATTATTTGTGTTTTTCTATGTATTTCTAATATTGTATATAAAAAAAAACTTAGGTGGTTAAATGAAATATTTACAGAATGTTACAATTTTTTTAACCAAAAATAATCAGCAGGATAATCGATTAGTAAAATAATAATTAGTTGCAGCCCTACATGCTTGCACTCTCTCTCACTCAGAAACCATTTCATAACTACACAATAACCCAACTCTCTTCCTTGGTAGTACAGGTGCGGGGTATGCAAATGATGCCATTTCAGCAGTCTTTAGGAACAGTCTCATAAATGTCAGTATTTTATAAGGAACGATCAGTCAATGACGGGCAGCGCTTGAGGTTTAAGTGCACGAGGTTTAGCCGAGTGTTTCAGAATAAGCCACCCTGAGTTTTATGTGGGTAACCTTTGGTTCATGTCACCCACTGCAATTAAGTGCACAATAATTGTTGCTTGTTTGAACTCTATACCATAATACTAGTATGGTGAACTCGCTCTAGCTTCATCTACTTTTTCAGCAATGCCTGTGCAGACTGCTGAACTCTCTTATAATATCACTGTTATCTGGTGTACTAGAAGAAGTACTAGTGTTCAAGAATGATTGCATGTGCTGCAAAAGCTCAGATTTGCCTTGGGATGAATTCTTCTGTTTGTTCAATCATGCAGTATGCTCTTACAAAGAAAGCATGCAAGCATTAGTATTGTAAATCAACTCCTATTCAAACGCAAAGGAAAACAGATAATCCAGAAGTGTTGTGCCACAATGCCCTCTAAACGCCGAATGTAAGTAAATCTCAAACGGCTGAAGCCTTGTAAGTTGTCCTTGTGATGCCAAATCCTGCTGAGCCGGACCGTAAAGAAGCTCCATCTTTCCGTGCTGCAGCTTTCCGGTGAACAGATCCAAAATGCCCCGTGTAATCCTGAAAGTGTTCGCTTACTGATGCAATGTTGAGTGACATGGTTATAAAAATCAGCTGATAAAAAAACAGATTTTTAAAAACTCAGCCAGTGTCAGAGGTTATGCACACCAGAGCAACAAGGTTGGGCAAAGACCTGTAGCGTATGCACTGCATGTTAGTGAAACTTTTAACAAGATCCATTATATTCGACATGATTTAGATTTTTGGTTACACTTTACAATAAGATGGCTTCTATAGTTTGTAGATATGCTATCAGTTCATCTATAAACACCTTTATAAGTGGGTCTGTTGCAATAAGAAATAAATCAATTAATTAGATAATAAATTAAAACAGGCTCATTAATCTCTATTTGCATGATTTATCGTTTTTCTTTTTCTACCTAAAACCTGAAGACAAAGGTCTTCAGTTTGGTGTTTTGGTCTCAACTAGACCTTTTTTTGACGTACCATTTTGTTTACAGAGACTTTATAATTCATTTTATTTGTTATTTCTGTTGTTTTGTTTATTTACTTTGAATATTTAAAATGTCTTCTAGTTCCAGTGTCACTTGAGGAGTTTTGGTGATTTTGTATATCATAAATGCATACATTTTGTACAGTTTTGTCTTAATTACTGTTCCAAATATATTCTTTACTTTAGAAAATGGCCCTTTTGAGTTTGCATACTCTAGTTAGCAATTAATCAATTACTAAATTAGTTGACGATTATTTCAATATTTTCAATATTCCATTAATTGTTTCAGTCCAAGAAAATAAACAAAGTAAATGAACATTAGGTGTAAAAATGCCCTTAGGGTACATTAAGAACAAACGGCATCAGTGAGTTAAGTTATTGAGAAGTCTAAAACATCATTAGGTTATAAAACAAAACCTTAAATGCCTCACAGTGGTCTGTTCAATCAATCATCATCAACAGGAACAAGGAAGCCTGTCAGAGTAATGGAAAGATGGATGGAGCTAAAAATAAGAATGAAACTGGAAGAAAACTTGCTGCAAAAGGCTTGAGACTGGTTCAATACCAGTAGGACAAAAACCGCAAATACAGCCAGAGCTGCAAGAAAAGCTTCACATGAACGCATTCGTGTTAAGAGGATTCAGTTACAGTTGAGAATCCCAAATATCTGACAAAACTATTAGTTATTGGACAAAAACTTTGATCAGCAGCTGTAGAAACCCCAGAAACGTGTTTTTTTTTTTTTCTCCCCAGATGGAAAATTTTTATGTTCAACACAAAGTATAATTTTTTTAATGTTCATCAAGTTTTACTGAAAATCAGACCTGGATGCATCAAAATCTGCATTTTATTAATTTTATAAAACTAATAAAATCTAAATACAGCAAAAGTTGTCAAATAAATAGTGAACCAAATCTTGTTCTTGTTTCTAAGAATAGACAAGAACAATTTTATTAAAAAAAATTATTCTGTGGCCATAGTACACTTTCAACATAACAGTTTTGGCCCAGGAGACAAAAGTTTGCTAATCACACTTTTTAGATTTCCACTTCTATAAAAACATGACATTTTCCTTTATATGGGTGTATCACATAAAATCCTAACTAAATGTGTTGAAGTTTAGTGTTTAGGTGACAAATTGTGAAAGCTTTGAAAGGAAGTGTAATTAACTTTTCTCACATTGGCTTTCTACAATTTAATTGTGCTTTCCTCTTGCAAACTAAATCAGCTTTTTATGTCACTTCTTTAGTGGTACATCAAATATTAATGTTATGCTTATCTTTTAACTCATTAAAAGTATTATCTTCATCAATAACCCGGATAAGTCTTCCAGATTTAGCTCCAGTTTCATCAATCCAACTAGTTAATTTGTCATGTAAATCAGTTTCTGCAGTACTTTTTCAAGAGGTTGCTCTTTCTAACTAAATCTTGATGACTTGCAGTATTTTTTTGTGCAACAGTTGGTAAGAGCAGGTACCAACTTTTATTTATTTTGAAAATAAAATGAGCTGTGGTTAAACACAATCTGCCAGTGATACTAAAATAAGTTTAAAAAGGTTTCAGACGACTCCTCCTTAGCATTGTTCTGGTCCGTTTGCTGTGTTGTGGGGAGGGTTTCTTTATAGATATCCACTTTATTTGCAATATTTAATGTGTCAGGGATTTAATGTCAGGTTAAGTGATGGTTTTCCTTTTATTTAACTTCAGTAGAAAAGTGATTTATTTATGAATAGCTTCTGATTACTAACCATAAAGCTGTGCATCTTTTGCAAAGTGTCCCTTACAATAGTCCCTTAATTCATGCATGTGTTGCAGCACAAATGAGGAGGAGGAGGATAGTGATAACTACACATTTTGAGCCACATGGTGGATCGGTTCGGCCTGGCAGCGTGAGGGTTAAGTCCGATACAGCAGTTTACACTGCGGATGGATTTTCGCTAGTACAGAGGAGTCCCAGGCTGTAGCGGAACTGCAGATCCCTCACAGATTGTTGCCAAGCTGGAGGGGATTTTTGATCCCTTGAGTGTGGAAGAGCAGAGTTTGAGGGAGCAAAGCGTTTGCGGGAGAGATGCCGGGTAAGGACGCAGACCCGTGCCGGACACAGGAACTGTCGGGGAGTTACTGTTGGGCGTGTTTCATAACCTCTCACCTGTGCTCGTAAATCCATCTTTTTTTTTGATCTAAGAAAAGGAGAGAAGGAAGGTGGGGGTCAGTCCCTCCCAGCACTGATTGGTGCGGTCATGCGCTGCTGCTGATGTGCGTCTGCTGGAATCTCCTGCTGGATTTACAAAAGGATTAGCTAGATGCTGAGGACACTTTTGTCTGTTGTTTGTAATGACCCGAACGTAAGTATACCCTTGCCTTCCGCATGCAACGCCTTAGCATGAAGTCGAAGATGACGACTCGCCTACGTCATTGTAGCTTTTACTGTTTTTAGTGATTCATAGTGTACTTTTACGTCAACCTGATTTTCTTGTCTTGACCTTGACAGACATTGCTGCGTCCTTGTGTAGAACCGCAGTACAGTGTCTTTCCATGATGTTGTATGTGCAGAGTGTCACTTTTCTCTCAGGGGACCCCCCACCACCCCACTGTGACTAGTGGGAAGGTATGAGCCCTCATTAGCATTTGGCTACGTTCTCAGAGTTTCAGCAGTTGTCAGCACTTTGCAGCACATCGATTTCACTTTCTGAAGTGATCAATCATCTTATTTTCTTTTATTGCCTCACTGCCAGCAGCCATTCTGGAGCGTAGTCCTGTTGTCATCTGTCTCTGGTCGCAGTGGAAGTTGAACAGGGTTGAGGGGAAAAGTTGTTTTGACTGAGCAATTTGTTTATTACCACTAGTCATTTGCATCATGCCCGTTGCTGGTTAAGACATAAACTTTGATCGTCATATTAATATTTTTCTGTAATATTGACCATGTTTTAGTATGAACATCATCTGCACTGGGACTCTAGATATTTTCTGAGCAGCTCTTGCCTCCTTTTGTCTCGTCAAAGTCTTGCAGAGAAATTCAACAAATGGGGCCCAGCGATACAGTGAATGTGTTTCCTTTGCCATATTGCATCATTTGTTTCAGTCAGGCCGCTTCTATTCCATACAACAAGATCTTATTAAATGTTCTGCAGTTTTCTTGCTGCAAGTTTGCCTTAAATCACTCTGTTGCTGCATCACAATGGCAGAATTAATGAGAGCTATTTTTAGCCGGTCCGTTCCCAGAGCGCTGTGAATTGAATAAGATTCAGCCTTACCTCTAAACCATACTACAGCAAAAAAAAAAAAAAAGGGAAAAAAAAGTAATCTTTGTCAGAGCGTTCAGCAGCCTACCAAATTGCCTCCCACCCCTCGGTAGATGAAATGTTATTTAGTTTTTTTCCCTAAGTGAGTTGAGGGAGACTGCGCTCTGTAATTTTAATGAGACTTTTAACCGAATGCAGGATTAAAAAGCATCTTTTTATCTGCTGAGCTGGACTGGTGTTGTGATGACTAGGCCTGTCATGATAACAAATTTTGCTGAGCGAATAATTGTCTCAAAAATTATTGCGAGAAACAATAATATTGTTTGAAGACCATTTTAAACTGATGTAATGGTAATGACATAATAATGCAAGAGATATCCTGCCAAAAATAAATACACTTTTTCAAAAGAACATTTAACACTGGAACTGGTAAACAATATACAACCAAAGTGGAAATAAAAACTACATTCAACCAAAAGAGCTCAGATTATGAAGTCTGTATACTATGTTGCCCTTCAATAATCGTTAGATATAGATAGAAAAGACGAGCATATCCCACTACCTGATGCAATAGTTCACACTACACAATTTCCCCTTACGACAATCTTAGAACGTCCAACGTTTTAAGATTGGGCTTGCTATAATCGCAACCGACCATCCGAATGATCGGGTTCGGTCGGTAGAACGTCGTGGCCGCTCCGATCTGAATCAGGCATATTCAACATGTTGGATTTGTCTTGGCCAGTCTATCACTGCAGCGTGTGGGAGCGACAACACAGCCTGTTGAATGTGACAGGGAGAGAACTAAAACATGCAGGATGCCGACCCTCAAGGACCGACTTTGGGCACCACTGCCGGACATTATTTAGAAAACTCACAGCTTGTGCATCAAGAGATGTGATTCTGCTTCCCTCCCAAATGTTCTTTGGTTTCATGCATAGAAAAGGAAGTTTATCAAAATAAATCTCATACGTAAGAAACACAATTTAATGTCACTGCATGCTTATGAAATTACAATAAATTACATGTTAGTTTAATGTTTTCCTTGACTTCAGTAAATATCTAAACAAATCCATGTTATTGCATGTTGCTTGTTTTCTTTATATCTTTTTCTGTTATTTTATTAAGCATCTATGTTAATTGTTTTGCCATAGCAAAAGGCTTTTGTTTTTGTCAGCCATGATCACTATCACAATTATTTATTTATTTTTTTTTGGTTTTTGTCATTTGATCCAACACAGTCCCTCTTGACCAGTTCATTCCTCCATCCTGGAGCATGTTGTCTATCTGTGTTGTAATGCTGGCAACTGAGAGTTCGGTGGTTGTAATCCCCCGAAGCATGACCCAACCAACATGGTGGCTGCCAGTTCTGGCTCTGGCATGTGGCATGAAGCATTTTCTTGGCTCCGGTTGTTTGTATCTAAAGGGTGCACACTGCCATTTTCACCAAAATTCACTTGACATTAGTGGACGATCTCTTCCTGAGATCCTGCTTAAATGTTAGATATAGTCTAAAAATGAAAAGTATTGTTTGACTCTAAATGTGACTGGGTTGTTTCAAGACCTCCCACGTTTGAAAGGAGCCTTCAGACGTGCCCTGAAAATGTCAGGCTACTCGAGCAATGCCACATTGGTCCCCTGTGTTACCAGAGCAACAAGCTGAGCAATTACATCCCTGTACTGAAAGATGTGTGTAGGAGAAAGGTAAACTCAACACAAGGGGATCTACACAGCAGGAACAAATATGTTGCTTTTTTAAAATTATTATTCTCTACCTTTTGATTTTAATATAATTGGTCAGACAGGGTTCACATTCTATTATAAAATAAATAAATCAGCACTGCATGGTGTTAAAAAACTGCATTTTGTTTTGCTTTTGTTGAGTTCAGTAGCAGTAAACAACATGAATCAGCTTTAGATTGTTTCAGCTGTAAATACAGGGTTTCCTCTGCATGTAATTGATCGTGTCACATGGCAAAAATATAAACAGTTTTTTGATTGTTTTTTTTAATATATGTTCAAGGTTTCCCCCAGAAAACATGCTAAGGCTGGTGGTTGGGTGCTACATATAAGAATGTACATATATGTGCACACATATACTAATCAAAATCAGAGTTTGAAATTAATTTAAATATCATAAAATGTTAAAATGTACTTTATTTTTTATAAACCAACGCCGGCGGCTCCTGCCTGCCTGGCTACTGTGTGCTGTGCTGCTTTCAGGAATGAAGTAAAACTAATCCGAAGTAGAGGGAGAGAAAAAGCTGAAAAAATGGTACCTAGAGAAGTTTAACTTAAATGCATTTTTAGTTCAAGCCTGTGAAAGTGAATGTCGTTAACTTATGTTGCATTTGAATAAGACTAATGTAGTTAATAAATATAGTTTCACCTTTATGTGTCTCTCTAGTCATTCCACCACCATGGTTTAAAAAATCCTAGAGGAAACCCTCAAGCATAATCAGTGCATGATCTCTTTAGCTTTTACAGCTTTTGCCAAAAAGACCCAGGTGTAAATCCCAATGGTTTAAACCTTCCCCAAAAATTATTTTTGGTATCCAGGAATTGTTTTTCCATGTTTCCTAATTGCTCTCCATTCTGTTTAAAAGGTCTAAAGCAGTCGTCTCGTTCAAACTTTTGTTCCTCCCTCCCCCTTCGCTTTGTGTTTGTAACACCATCAGCTGCTGTCCAGGTTTGCGGTTGATGGTGCCAAGCTGGGAACGTCTGGGGCCACTTTTGGCAATTTACTGAGCTGCCTGTGTTCCCAGACGCCAGCTGATGTTTGACATTTGGCCAACAGATCGTAACGGACGCAGAGATGATGTGTTGAAGCTCTGTTGGCCAAACAAAACAACAGCTCAGAATCGCAGACGTAAACTTTCCTATTCCTACATGCACACTTCAAAAACACAAAATCTTACCAAGTATTTTTGGACTAGTTTCTACTGCAAATGTCTTAGTTTTGTCTTATTTCAAATGTATTAACTTATAGATAACCGTTCAGCAAGATATAGGAGCTTGTTTTAAGTCAATGATTTCTTAAAGTTGATGAAAAAGTTCTAGTTCAATTGGCAGACTATTTCACGTCACATGAGAATAATATCTTATGAATACATATACAAATATAGTTTCTGGATGCTTTGACCCAGATATCACTGCAAAAACACAAAATCTTAGCAAGTATTTTTGGTCTACTTTCTCATGCAAATATCTCAGTTCACTTGAAATAAGACAAACCTAACGCACAAGTAACTTTTCAGCAAGATATAGAGGCTTGTTTTCAGTAAATAATTCCTTAATACTGATGAAAAAGTACCAGTTCCATTGGCAGATTCAGCTGTAAATACAGGGTTTCCTCTGCATGTTTGCATTTTTCCTATGCTATTGGTTAATTTATCTGCCAATGGAACTAGAACGTTTTCCATCAATATTAAGGAATTTTTTTACTTAAAACAAAAAAAGTTACTTGTACATTAGTTTTGTTTTATTTCAAGTGTGCTAAGATGTTTGCACCTTTCTAGAAAGTGGACCAAAAATAAGTCAGATTTAATGTTTTTGCAGTGTAGTCATTTATATAACTATAAGGCCAACTATAATTGGCCTTATAGTTATATGCTTTGTTTTTAAAACATGGACAGAAACATTAAGAAGAAGCCATTTTTTCTGTTTTATCTCCTCTGACAGGTTGATCAGCAGGACAGATTCTGTTTGTGTTTCTTTGTATAAACTTAAAGAAAAGCATAGTGCATAAAAAAGAATAATCTTAATTTCTTTTATTTTGGACTCAAAAAGGAGCTGCGCAGTGTATTGAATTGCTGCTGTCAATGTGTGCTGCATCTCAATGCCAAAGATTGCTTTAAATGCAAAATCTGGTGGGCTGTTATATTTCATGCACAAAGCATTCACGGTGCTTGCCAATAAAATATATTTTGGGCGTCTGCTGACCTTTATGGGCTTCATAAATCCTCGCAAATTGATCACTCTTCTTGAGCTTCCTCACATATTGTTGCACAAAGTGAAATCTTGGGATTTTCTGTGTAGAGAATTGTTCAAAAGTCATACCGGTAATCTAACACATTAAGCTTACAGATTAGATGGAGTAGTGTGAGTAGAAATCTGCCTTAAAGAGATAGGCCTAGTAATGTTTTATATGCCGCTGTTTAATGCTTCACAAAAATGTAGTGAATGTGAAATTACATCAAAGCGTCTTTTTAGTTTTGTGGCTTTTATTTTCAAGGCTGCTCCATTATCTGGTGGTTTCCTTTTGATTTTTTATATATATATTTGTCTAATTCTTGCTATTGTAATGCATTGTAAATGCTGAACCTTGTACTATAGATCTTATATAAAGAACGAAGCTGAACAACAGTTTTTTTTATATAAAAACCAAACTGATTTGCTTTTTGTGAAACTTTATATTTTAAATTAATTGTCTGTTAGATTTCAAGAAAAAGGGGGAACTGACTCCAGCTTTTACTTTATTAAGAGGAATGCCCTGTCTCTCAGGTATCATTCACCCAAAAATTTATGTTAAAGTTTATTAAAAGTGCAATTTTAGAACAAGAAAATACAGCTTGTCTTTGAAACTTTGCTTCTGAGCCTGAAGTGGAGATAAATGTGTGTAAGGCATGTTTGGACTTGTGCTTCAGAATTGAACCAGGATGTTATCATGGTTTAATTTTAATATTTGCATGAAGATATGCGTTTTTTTATTTCTAGTTAAAAACCGTTTACATTTTCAGACATTTTAAAAGCAGTTTGCATCGGGGAACATGGTTGACCTTTTTTGTGAGCTCCATGCTTTTTGAATTAGCTTTTTGTATTTATTTCAGGTCAGCTCTGGCTTTAATGATTGGTCAAGTAGTGTCTATTTGTTTTAAAAGCAGTTAAATATATTTTTGATGTAAAGAAAGTATTGAATTCCTATATTTTTAATTCCGACCAAAGTGTTAAAAGACGCATTTTTCCCTTTGCTTCTGTGATCATGTTAACAATTAGGCTAAAACCGTTTGCCAGCTTTTAGCTCGTTGGACGTGAACTGCATCTGAACCTTTGGAGCTGAAAACTTTTCTTCTTCTTCTTCTGTCTTTCAGAGTGCAGCGATGGAGGAGACAGTCATTTGGGAACAGCACACAGTTACACTACACAGGGTAAGGCATTCGCTTTTCTCCTTTTCTTCTTCTCTTCCTTCCTGTTTCCTGGGTCAAAATTAATAAGGATATTTTACAGATACAATTCAAGTAAAATATGATGTTGTAGAAATGTAGATTTATTTCTGTAACTCAATTCTCCAAGCAAGAATTGAGTTTTCTGGGATTCTATTTATGAAATGCCAGAAAACTTATATTTTGTAGCTTTCTTTGTATATTTAAGCGTTTAATTTGTTTTGTTTGTATTTCCTTCCAATTCATGTACAGCACTTTGAACTTATTTATTGCATTAAAAGTGTCATTATTTCCTGAATGACACTTCATAAATATTTAGGAAGACTCCTTCATGTTAATGAAGTTAATAACAGTGTCATGTCAGTCTGATGCACACCCAATCCGGGTCACGGCACCAAAATGATAGGTGTGTCTCAAACCTATTCTAAAAAGAGAACCACAGACAACGTTCATGAGTTTTCAATCAAGTCTTCTGCAGAAGGAGAAGACACGGTCTGCCAACCTGGTAGAGGCCAGCCTGGCGGAAGCCAGCCCGGCCTCCGTCAGCCGCTCGGTTCCCCATGCGTTCTGGTTCTCCGCAGCAGAGCCTGTCTTTATTAAACAAGAGAAAAGAGAATGGAATGTGGGAGAGTGATAGTTTCACAGGACAAGAAGTATCCCAAGATAAGAGAACATCTGCAGCTTCAAGGTGGAGGGAAAAAGCAAGTTTTGTCTTTCACACAGTCCAACAATTCCTCCTCTCTGGGGTGTGAATACTAAACATTTAAATGAAAAACATAATTAGTAACTACTTATGTAAGATTGATAACAAAACATAATCATTCCAACACACCCTTTCACATAAAGCTTTTTGTGTGATTTCATCAGCGGTTGCTAATGATTCTGACTTTAACTGTATCTCATTTACATGTACAACCATTTTAAAGTGATAGGTGACATATGTGATTCAGTTAAAATCTCAAAAACTTCACAGTAGTTAACTCTATAAAATCAAAAACGGTGCGTGTGTGTGTGTATAATTCTTCCTGTGCAGGCACCAGGGTTTGGCTTTGGGATAGCCATATCAGGAGGTCGGGATAACCCTCATTTTCAGAGTGGCGAGACCTCAATCGTCATCTCAGATGTGCTGAAAGGCGGCCCGGCAGAAGGCCTGCTGCAGTAAGATTTTGTTCTTGGAAGCTGGATCAAATCTCTAATTTTAGCTTTGAGTTACTCTCCATAAATAATTAGTACATTTGAAATGCTCCAGAAAGACTCCAGTGTGTCTGTTCCTTTTTTTTCTCTTTTTTTTTGCCTGCAGGGAAAATGACAGAGTGGTTATGGTCAATGCTGTCTCCATGGACAACGTGGAGCATGCGTACGCTGTCCAGCAGCTTCGCAAAAGTGGGAAAATTGCCAAAATTGTGAGTATGTGGTAGCGAGCGTTGTGTTTGATATCTAACGAATAGAAAAGCAAAACTTCAGGGGAGTTAATGATTGATTTTATCTGAATTGACTGAATCTGATTTCCTTTGGTCAGACAATCAGACGAAAAAGAAAGGTGCACGTTCCCATGGGCCGGCTGGGGGAGAGGGAAACCATGTCTGAACACGATGAAGAGGAGGACAGCTACGACGAAGAGATATACGAAACTCGGAGCGGGCGCAGTGGTGCTTACAGCGGCGTGGGTGGGGCCATGGGCAGGCGCAGCGGTCGGAGCAGCGGGCGGAGGGACAGGGACCGCGAGCGCAGCGGCTCACGAGAGAGGAGCCTGTCGCCGCGCTCGGACCGCCGCTCGCACAACCTTCCCCCTCGCCCCGCCAAGGTCACGCTCGTCAAATCCCGCAAAAATGAAGGTGAGGCTCGCAAAGTCGGGGATAGAAACAAGTAACGGGACGTTGTTGTTTTATTCTTTCAACCGTTCCCCTGTTTTGGTAGCTGAATAAATCTTCCAAATCGGCTCTGGTCAACTGCCAGAGTAAATAAAAGTTGCCCGCCTTAGCAAAATCCGAGCAAACTCAAGTAAATAAGTAAAAGAGCAATTAATCTTCTTTAATCAGTCTGTTAATCCCAGCGGGAGCAGCAGCTGTCGGCGTAGAGAGGTCGGTGGGGCTGCTGTCACGTGAACTCTCTGTGCTAACATCGTCTTTGTTGCTGTCGTTCACTCTGTAAGCAGAATATGGCCTGCGCCTGGCCAGCCACATCTTTGTCAAGGACATCTCCCCCGAGAGCCTGGCGGCCAGGGATGGCAACATCCAGGAGGGGGACGTTGTACTGAAGGTAAGGAGATCACAGCAGAATCTGACAGATGATAACAACTTTTTGTTGTTTTTAATCTGAAACTTAATGTAAACCCTTTTAATTTTCTTAATTTAGGTCTGTTTGCCTTTTAGAGACCATATACTTTATAGCAGATGATGACTAGCATTGGTTTTAGCTGTCAAGTTGTCAACGCCCTAAATCTTAAATGTATGCATGATATATAAAAGAAAAAGGGATGCAATCCTAAACTATTAATTGTCAACGCTACCACAACAAGATAACAAGCTCAAGAAAAAGTTTTCATAAAAAGAAAAGGGCGAGGGAGTAGGTCAGTTATGCTAGCTTGACTTTGACAACCGTAGCATGTAGATGTGCTGCAGATTTCGGTGTGTCAGTTAAGAATAAAACAGGGGGACTCGCACACCAACTCCAACAAATCGACAGTAGAGCTGTGTTTAAATTAGCTAATCTAACACCGCGGTGATTTATCAGCTATTAGCAGCAGTAGCTCTAATCAACTACAGTGATCACTGACTAATAATCGCAAAATAAACATCAAACCTTAAAACATAAAACTGTAACGGACTGAATGTTCTGTTCTTTGTGTGGGAAACGTTTGCATGTTTTTTGGTATTGAATCCCAATACATTAATGGTGGCGTCAGTCAGGTGCTATAGAAATGAGTCTGCGTGTAACATGGCCGACACAGAGAGCGAGAACAAAGACGAATACGAGTGGTTTTGAGTTGTTCTTCAACGGTTTTTCTTTTATTTTTCCGTTTGCTGTGGCATACTGCGATAAATTGATAATACCTACATCTCCAGGTTTTATGCTGTCAATGGAGTCGTTCTACCGCGGCAGTAAAAGACTCGTCTTTTTACTCTCCAGAGTTGTGCGCATGTGCAAAACTTCTGGATGGAACCAATAATATATATGTCTACACAAATAATACTACTTCTCATCACTTTTTAAATCCTCTGACCAGTTTTCAACAAAGTTATATTAGCAGGTTGCCAAACATCTCTTAAAAGGTCTTAAATTTATGTATGTAAAATTAAGGCCTTGAAATTTATTACTTTTTTATTTTAATTTAATTTGACCATAAATAATTAAAATCACAGGTTTTAAATGTTGTCGTGTCAGAAATATTTGTTCTTGAATGAGTAGGGAATTTTTTTCTTGTGGGACTTTTCTGTTTGGCAGAAGTTTGAGTCGCATGCAGACATCTTCTTTGCTGTCTCACTCAAGGTGATTGATGCTATCGCTAACTAGCTGCTAACATAGCCTTACTGGCTAGCTAGCTTTTCTGCCTCTATCATGGGTAAGTACTAATTTATCGGCAGTTTGGAAAATGCTGGTTTTCACTCAATGTCTTGCCAAGCCATAAGAGGCTGCGTGAAGAAAAAAAAACTTTTAAACTTGGCACAAACCCCCCCCCCCCAAAAAATTACTTATTAAAAAAAAGATACATATAAAACACATCAAACCCCATGATTTGATGGGGGTATACTTTCTTTTCACCATGACTATTTTAATGAAAGCTGACATCTCTTTCTTTGGATTGTCTCAGATTAACGGCACAGTGACAGAGAACCTCTCCTTGATAGACGCTAAGAAACTGATCGAAAGGTCAAAGGGCAAACTAAAAATGGTTGTTCAGAGAGACGAGAGGGCGACCCTTCTCAACATCCCCGACCTCGATGACAGCATTCCTTCAGCTAACGCCTCCGACAGAGATGGTGAGTGAGGGATTAAGTGTTGTTTTCATCTGAAATGGTCGCAGATTAAGTCATACTTGCTGGCGTCTACTTCACTCTGCGCCCGGTGAACTCCTGACCTCTGCCTGACCAGACATTTCAGATATCCATTCTCTGGCATCCGACCATTCCAATCGATCGCATGACAGACATCGTAGCAGCCGCTCCCGCTCACCGGACCGGCGGTCCGAACCCTCAGACCACTCCAGACATTCGCCTCAACAAATCAGCAATGGCAGGTAAAAATTTATTCTACCAGATTTGACTGCTGAGGGTATTTTCATGCTTGTAATATCTGCTATGATACAATACTAATAGGTTTCCTATACATTTTACTTGGATTTAACATTTAAGTAAAAGGAAAAGCAATCTCTAAGGTCTATTAATATTTTGTTGTTATTTCGACAATATCAGGTTTTCAGTATTTTTTCTGCAAAAACACGAAGCTTTACCAAGTATTTTCAGTCTATTGTTTTGTGTAAATTTATTAGTATTCTTGTAATACGACAAAACTGACTTATAAGTAACTTTTCAGGACGATATAGGAGCTTGTTTTAAGTCAATAATTCCTTAATATTGCTTAAAAAATTACTAGTTCCACTGTTAGATTATTTCACTTATAACAAGACTCATGTTAGGAGTGAAATAATCTGCCAGTGGAACTAGTCATTTTTTCATCGAGGTTAAGAAATTATTGAGTTAAAGCAAACTGCTACATCGTCCTGAAAAGTTACTTAAAAGTCAGTTTGGTACAATAATTAAAGCAATGCTAAGAAAATTTAAAAAATAAAATAAAAATGCAATAAAGTCATGATATTTTGAAAATAAAGTTGTAGGAGAATAAGTTATGACTTAAAGCTCCTGTATCTTGCCGAACTGTTACCTGTATGTTAGCATTTGTTTTATTTCAACTGTATTAAGATATTTGCACTGGAAACTATACCAAAAATACCTGGTAAGATTTTGTGTTTTTGCAGGGAATTCTCAGCAAAAATTGGTATCTAAATATAAAAAAAACACATGAAATGTTTTGAAAGTAGCAGTGACTACCAAGAAAGCGTTGTTAAAGACACACTGGAGGACAAAATTTCCTCTGACACCTTAGATAAGCTGCTCTAAAAATAGAGCACTAAAAGAGTGGACAGGCAGAGCAATGACCTTCATGAATAAGATGCTGCTGCTGCCCCCTCCTACTCTCGCTGTTCTTCTTTCACCTGTTCTCCGCTCGCACGTGTCCGCTCACGAGAGAGTTTCACAGCCTGCAGAGCTTTGCACTCCACAATTCATTATTCAGTGTCTTCCCCCTTTCCCAGAGATTAATAGTTTAAAAAGAAATTATTTTTATCATCCGCAGTCACAGAAGTCGCGATGATGAACGGATGTCGAAGTCTGCCTCAACGCCATCGAAGCTAGTGGAGGAAATTCCTCTTCCTAAACCGAAGGATTCGTCCACCGCAAGAGAGGAGAAGCAGCTCCCTCCCCTCCCAGGTCAGAGCTGGGCCTGTTGCAATAATCAATTAATCAATCAATTAATCGCATGATAAATTAAAACAAACGCAATCATTTCCATTTGCATGACTTGTCATTTTTTTACTTTTTTCTCTTTGTTTTCTTCCAAAAACTGGATGATAAACATCTCAGTTTGATGTTTTGGTGTCAACTGGCCCTTTTTTTTAAACAACAGTTTTGTTTAGAGAGGCTTTATGATTCATTTTATTTGTTGTTTCTGTTTTTTTTGTTTATTTTGAATATTTTAAATGTCTTCCAGTTCCAGAGGTAAATGTTCATTAAAACGTAAAGTTCATTGATCTTTGACAATGTGTTCTTGCATTATTATTATGTCATTATTACCATTTTGTTACTTCAAAATTGTCTCAAAACAACAATATTATCATTTATCACGATAACTTCTGGGACAATTTATCGTCCAGCAAAATTTGCTTAATAGTAACCCAGAAAAAACAAATAATATGTGAGTGATTATGTGAAAATGATCAAATGCAAATCGGTCCAATTTTTCTCCCAAATCCATTTTGCCTCAGTGTATTTTATCTCTGGATTATTTTTCGCCCTTTTTTAAAAGCCCAGCCACCATAAAAAGTTAGATCCAGACGCCTGCTGAGTCTGGCTGAGTTTGCCTGAAGCCAGGTGAAAATAAACCATATGAGTTGATCGAGTCTGACGTTCCTCTCCAGCCTGCAGCGCTCTGCTGTCTTTCGCTTTGACCTCCCAGCTAAGGACGCTGTGTGCTTTGTGTGTTTGTGTATGCATAAACGCCTGACTGATACTTTGAACAGTTGGACCTCTATTTTTATTTATTTTTTATTCCATCAGTGTATTTATTCCCAGCAGTACATATGCATTTTATTTATTTAGTGGATTAGTGTGCTGTCAGTTCTGTGTCTGTATGATATGTGTGGAGTAATACAGTGAATTTGTGGTTTACTTTTGTTCATATTCAGAGCCAAAGCCTGTGTATGCTCAGCCTGGGCAGCCAGATGTAGACTTGCCTGTCAGTCCCTCTGATGCTCCTGTGCCAAGCGCTGCCCATGATGACAGCATTCTACGGTAATATGAAAAATAAATTACATTAAAATATTCAGATTTCTTGGAAAAAATGAACCACAGGGGGTTTACATCCACGCAACATGAATTATTTTTACTCTGGGACTCTATTTTTAGCTTGTAATAATTTATTTTATTTCTTATGGTAAATTAAATAAATACTGTAAGGTAAGAAAAGGTAATTTTATTTATATAACACATTTTCAGCAACAAGGCAGTTCAAAGTGCTTGTAGATATGGCTTAAGTGAAGAGAAACATTCCAGAGCTTGTATTGCTTTGCATAACAATAAAAACAGAAATAAAGCACATAAAAAAACTAGAATTGCAAGCAGTTATGATGGGTTCCTGGTCCGACCCAGCAGGTCCCCCCTGCACATGTCTTTAGAGGTTCCTTCAATATTTCCACATAATGTTCTTTCCTCATGACGCCATCTATTTTATTAAGTGCACCAGTCCCTCCTGCTGCAAAACAGCCCCACAACATGATGCTGCCACCACCATTCTTCACAGTTAGGATGGTACAGCATCCCTGAAGTCACCAAAAATGAAGACCTTTGTTCCTGTGTGCATTTGCAAACCACAATATAGCTTTCTTTAACCTTTATTTGGAGTAATGGCTTCTTCCATGCTGAGCGGCCTTTCAGTCCATGTCGATACAGGACACGTTCCACTGTTCTTATAACATGATTTAAAAATCTCTTGAGGCTCCTGTCTGTCACCTTAGAGTCATTATTTTAGCATTTATGCAGTAATGTAAATACCCCTGGAAATCAGTTTTAATTGCTGCGTTTCTCCTCAGGCCGAGCATGAAGCTGGTGAAGTTCAAGAAGGGGGAGAGCGTGGGTCTGCGTCTGGCTGGAGGGAACGACGTGGGCATCTTTGTCGCCGGAGTGCTGGAGGATAGCCCTGCTGCTAAGGAGGGCCTGGAGGAGGGCGACCAAATTCTCAGGGTGAAATCTCTCATTTCTAACCCCAGTTTGAATTAAAACAAACTGAAACACTTTAACTGGAACTTGTAAATTGGTTAAGTTCATGGTGGTTTGGGGGGAAACGAAGTGTTTATGCCTTAGTGCAAAGATGCCAAAACTTTCTGGCACATGGGCCACAAAAGTCCATTTGAAAGAACGGCGGGGGGCCACAAAAGTTTTAGTGTTTTCCTTTTTAAGTATAATTGCAAAACCTACTTTTTTTGCCTGTTCAGATATAAACTAAACTCAATATTATAATGAAATAAGTGAAGCAGTCAGATTTCTGTAAATTATTGTAGATTTCAAATACATAAAAGGTCTTGCCAGATTTAAAAACAATGACAATTATTTATTATGCTTTATGACTCACTCTTATTTGATTTTGTCCTGTATTTTAGTAAAAAAAATCACAGGATGTCTGTTGTCCCTTTTACTATTAAAATAAATTACGTTTAAAGCAAAAACCTTTATGAATACTTTGTGGTGCGTTGTAAGACGTTAAATTGACTAACCTTTTTGAAAATTGCCACCTAGCTTTGTTTTTAAATGTGTTGTTGCATCAACTTCCTGGCAAACCAAATTTAAGCCGATTTTAAATCGTGATCGAGGGATGCACAAAATTGTTTCGAGGGCCTCAAAAGGCCCAGGGGCCACACTTTGGACACCCCTGCCTTGGTGGTTGGTATTTGGGCAAACAACTGTGTTTTTAAGGAAAACGTCCTCAAACGTTGCCTGTTCTAATTTACACTCTGGCTGTTCAGAAATTCCTTTACCATCAAGCTAGTCTCCTAGCAGTCGCCCCGTTGGGAACAGTGTTGGGAACAAACACAAAAACAGATTCGTCTTGCTGTGTCTGTCCCATTACCCCACACTCATACATCTTACTGTTTGCACCTTTTCTTCTTCTTCCCAATTGAGTCCAGGAACTCCTAAACTTATTGGACTATACTAAAACTTGTAGTTATCCAGGTGATTCTGAGTACAGTGAGAACTATGTGCATCTTCTTTCTGATTTTAGACATTCTATTTTGCACTAACTGAACCTATAAATTTGCAGTTAATTAAAAATAACTAAAAAAATCCCAATATGTGTAAAGGACTTATGGGACCATGTTTTCTTAACTTCCAGGTAAATAATGTTGATTTTGCAAACATAATCCGAGAGGAGGCGGTGCTATTCCTTCTGGATCTTCCTAAGGGCGAAGAGGTCACTATCCTGGCTCAGAAAAAAAAAGACGGTAAGCAGAGAAGAAAAATCAAAACAAATTAGAAATGATCTTGATCTGATTGGTGTGGTGTGAAAGACTCTCTGCTCTGCGTTTTACAGTTTATCGGCGGATTGTGGAGTCGGATGTCGGGGATTCTTTCTACATTCGGACACATTTTGAGTACGAGAAGGAATCTCCATATGGGTTGAGCTTTAACAAGGGCGAGGTTTTCCGAGTGGTGGACACACTCTACAATGGAAAGCTGGGTTCTTGGTTAGCTATTCGCATTGGCAAGAACCATCAGGAGGTGGAGAGGGGCATTATCCCCAATAAGAACAGGTGAAAGCATCCTACTTTGCTGCAAAGTGCTTGGGTTGTTACTGGAGCCTGTCTTACATCTTTGTCTTTCTGCCAACAGAGCGGAGCAGCTCTCCAGCGTTCAGTACACGCTTCCCAAAACAGCCGGAGGTGACCGGGCCGATTTCTGGAGGTTCAGAGGTCTTCGCAGCTCAAAGAGGAACCTGAGGAAAAGCAGGGAGGATCTTTCCTCCCAGCCGGTCCAAACAAAGTTCCCTGCTTACGAGAGAGTCGTACTAAGAGAAGGTAAGATGTAGGAGCTGAAAGGATTAATCGTGATTAATCGATTATTGAAAGAATCGTCAACGAATTTAGTAATCGATTAATTGTTTACTGGCGTATACAGATTATATTCAGAGCAGTAATTAAGCCCAAACTGTAAAATAAAATATGCATTTTTGCATTTAATAAAATCTTTCTGCAAACATCTTCTACCTAAAACTCCTCAAGTGGATGTTTTTGCTTCACTTGCCTAATATTCTGTTAAAAAAATTTAAATGATAAAACAAATTCTCCTATTAAGCAGCTTTTTCTGTCCAGTTATTAATCTGTTTACCAGAAAAACGGTCACCAGGTTAGCCCTGCTCTCTATTGATGTTGAACTGTTCACATTAAAGTATTTTTTTACAATACAGATGTATTCTTTACAACAAATCATTGAGGGTACATGAAAAGCATTCTATGTTATTACGTTTTGGGAAATAATATGGCTTGCTATTTCCTTAAAGTTCCTAAACTTAAAGGAAATGCTTAAAGTTTAGGAACTGAATCATTTATGTGCATCTTTTAAGGTATGATTTTGTATGTGTCTGTGATTAAATAAATTTTTTTATCCCATTAATTGTCAGAATAGTTGATAGAATAGTGGATTTCAAAAATAATTGTTGGTCACAGCCCTAGTGAGATATTTGAGGGTTATTAGTCCGTTTGGAAAAGCCTGAAGTTTAATTGTTTGTCCCTATTGCTGTTCATATCTTTGTCAATTGATAGACTTTTTCATCCATCTATTTTCAGTTTTTCTATTTGAACTTTAAAAATGGGCTTAAAAAGTCTGAGAAGTCGTATATAGCATGAAAAAGTACAGGCGTTTAAAATAAGAAGTTCGTAGAAACCTCGTCTTAGTTTTTTTTTTAAGGATCTGAATTTTTGTTGTTATTTGGGCTTTTTGTGCAGCTGGTTTCCTCAGACCGGTGGTGATATTTGGACCTATTGCTGATGTGGCTCGAGAAAAGCTGTCCAGAGAGGAGCCAGATCTCTTTGAACTTGCAAGTATGTTTAATATTATCGCCCATATTATTGTAATGTTTATCATAATTTTTTAAGTGTTTTTTTCATGAATTTCTTCACATTTTCCCTTTCAGAGAGCGAACCCAGAGATGCCGGAACAGACCAACGAAGTTCGGGAATCATTCGTCTTCACACCATTAAGCAGATCATAGACAGAGTGAGTGTGATTGTTTTTAAATTTTGCCATCGAACATACTGCCTTACTAAACCCGTTTTTATTTTAATTCCACAAAGGACAAACATGCTGTGCTGGACATCACTCCAAATGCTGTGGATAGGCTAAATTATGCCCAGTGGTACCCAATCGTAGTCTTCCTGAATCCCGATAACAAACAGGGTGTGAAGAACATGAGGACGAGACTTTGTCCAGAGTCCAGGAAGAGCGCCAGGAAGCTTTATGAGCGAGCCATTAAACTGAGGAAGAATAATCACCACCTGTTCACCAGTTAGTAGGCACAGTTTGTTGGAAAACAGTGACTTTAAAACCCAAATTGCCTCCTTTATGCAAAACTTCTTCCTTGTGAAGTGATTTTTATGCAAACTATTTCCGTCTAGCAACCATCAACTTGAACAATATGAACGACGGCTGGTACGGAGCGCTGAAGGAAACGATCCAGCAGCAGCAGAATCAGTTGGTGTGGGTGTCAGAGGGCAAGGTGAGACAAAGTCCCGCAGTGCTTCTGTCCTTCATGCTGCTGATCTGTGACAGACTCTTTGCTCCACTCAGGCGGACGGCACCACAGAGGATGACTTGGATATCCACGACGACCGTCTGTCCTACCTGTCGGCGCCAGGTAGCGAATACTCCATGTACAGCACAGACAGCCGCCACACTTCTGACTACGAGGACACGGATACAGAGGGCGGAGCTTACACCGACCAGGAGTTAGACGAGACCTTAAACGATGAAGTGGGTCTGCCCACGGAGCCTGCCATCACCCGCTCATCGGAGCCCGTCAGGGAGGACCCGCCTGTGATACAGGACACCCCCGGTTACCCTGGATACCAGCACCCGGTGCAGCCTGACCCCGCCAGCAGAATAGACCCCGCTGGTTTCAAAATGGCCGCTCCGCAGCAGGTAGGGTTGTTGAGCAGTACTGGCTGAATAAATAGTAAACGCAGTGCTAGCTTAGCTAATAGCAGCGGAAGCTAATCTGCCACAGCATTCACTTTTTAATAACTGCAAAATAAACATCAAGCCTGAAAACGTAAAACTGTAACAGACTGAATGTTCTTTGTGTGGGAAATGTTTTGAGTTTTTTTTGGTGTTGAAACCTGAAATATGTTGTGGCGTTGTTGTCAGTTGCTATGGCAACGAGCCTGTATGTAGTGTAGCCGTCACAGAGAGCGAGAAAAAAGTGATTTTGAGTTGATATTTAACGCGTTTTCTGCATTACTTTCCTTTTGTTGTGTCTCACTTCTCTAACTTAATAATACCTACATCTTCAGGTTTCATTTAGTTAACGGACTTGTTCTACGGCACGTGAAAGAATCGTCTTTTTGCCCTCCAGCGTTGTGCGCATGCGCGAAATTTACTGATATCAACACTAACATGCAGGGGGTTCATATTAAGCTCTATGAACCCCCTGCATGTATACAGTATAATCAGACAGTATACTGGTGCATCTCTTGGATTTATTTTTTTGGCAATAAACATGTTTTAAGTTATGTAATAGGTATATTATCTATTCTAACCACATTTCTTTATCTTCTGACTGGTGAGTGTAAGGAATCGGATCGTAGTGTTGGGGTGAGATGTTTTTTGTGTGCCCTTGGCGGCGCTGTGTTATAAATGTCTCTTAACGATACTTCACAGCAAGGTGAGGCTGCTCTGCCCTCGCTGCCTCCGCCGGTGGCAGCCTCCCCAGCTGCTGAGCAGCCTGTACAACTAGAGGAGCTGCCTGCTGCAGCCGCAGCTCCTCAGGCGGACTCTCTTAGCTGCCCCAGCCCTGCCCCTGAGCTAATTCCGCCCCCACCACCACCACCTCCACCACCACATGAACCCCCTGGTCCAGAACCAAAGGTATCCGCTGTTTCACCAGCCACTCGGACCGGGCCCGGCTCCCCAGCCTGCTCTTTTTAACTTGCCTGTCTTCTCACACATGCTTTCCACTCGCTATCTGCATGTCATGTCCACACTGTGTGACTCACTGAGCCCACTGTGAGCCTCTGGTTCCCAGAGGAAATGTGCGACTCGCTTGTCCACATGCACCACAGTGGGCTGGGAGACCAGAAGGACTGGTTACATCTGAGTCTCTGATCAGGGTGAAGACATCCACAACCAGCCCTAACTGTTGCCTCTTACTTCCTTTGCATGGCTCCTGATGTTTTGTTTTTGTTTATTTTTTTTGGGTTCCTTTCAGCTTTGACTCTCCTGCAGATAAACAGTAGCAGCACTGACGGTGGCATTGTAGTGGGTAGATGTGTTGTCTGTTGTAGTGCTAGTAGTTTGACATTGCATAAGTTGCAAACTGAATGTTTGCTGCATGATGAAAGCTAACCTGCAGACAGTGCCCTGACGTATTAATACCTCAAACTTTGCTGTAAACTCAACACATTTTCCCTGTTGAGTGGATTCCAACATATCGGCCTCCTTCCTTTACTGTCTGCAGGCTACACATCATATGTTTGAAATGAGGCCTTTCAGAAATGTGTAAATTGTTAAGAGGTTCTCAGTAAAACACAATTGGTAAAATTCAGTTTCATTTTACCTGAAGGGCATCTTGTCAAACAGGCATTCAGAACCGTTTTTGAAGAAAGAACAAAAATAAGCTTGTAATTTGATCAATTGGTTCAGGATTTATTTATTTGAAACGATTCGGTCAGCATTGTGAATGTTGAGCTTCTTCAGGTTTCAGCTTATGGTACCTTGCAAAAATATTCACACACCTTGAACTTTTCCACATTTTATGTTACAGCCACAAACTTCAAGGCATTTTATCAATGTTTTGTGTTATAGAGCAATATGAAATAGTGTGATACTATTAAGCTAAAGGAAAACGACACATGGGTTTATGTTTGGGTCTTTTTATTCCTGAGGCTTTGACTGCCATGTTTCACCTAAAACATGGATTTTCATTTTTTACCTTTTCAATATCATGAGTGTTCTCAGATATCCTGAATGTATATTCAGAATGTATATACATTTGTGCCAGAATGTATAATGTACATGTAAAACTCCTTTAAAAAACTGTTAAAATTGTTTAATAAATGGGCGTGTGCATTTAATAAGTGCTTCTTCAATTTAAGTAAAATATAGTATAATAGCATTTTTATTTCAGCCAAGAAATTGCAAGAAATTTTAAATATTTGCACTTATATAGGACAATAAATGTGACTTTTACTTGCCATCTTGATCACAGTTTAAAGCTTGACATCAATTAAGGCTAAATATGAAGTACTGCCACCTGCAGGTGGGAGTTAGCAGTAATTTAAACTCAATGTTTTTGACTTTTTCTGTGGAAAATGTTCAGTGAACGTACAATTATGCATTAGCCCAAAAAAATGTTGGAGTTTGCTGGTTTTTGTGGGAATTTCCACGATTGCAAAAAATTGGAGGGGCAGATTAATGTGATTTGGGAATAAATTTATAAAAACTGCTTTGATTTAAACCAATAACTGTTTTCTTGAAGTTTCTGTTTATGTGTTCTTCTAAAGTCGGATTTGACCCCTGGGTCTAAAGTTTGACAGATGACACTTTTTAGATTTTTATTTGTGAGTGATTCTGAAAACGATATATTCGTTTCCAACACTTGAGTTTTGACTACAAAGGGGTGCAAAATCTTGTTGATATTCTTGTTTATAATGTCTAAAAAACATAATTTTGCAATTGCAGTGTTCAAATTAAATAAGAAACGCAATAAAATCAGACATGAATAAGTTTGTTCATGCGATGAGTCAAATGAGTTAATAAAAAACATCCCACACTGTTATCCTCCCACCACTTCCTGTCGTTCTCTTTGTCGTTTCTGCCAGTAGTAACATCTGGTTGTTGATCACATGACTCGTGTGATGCAAGTTTTGTGAAATACACAAATTTTGATACGGATGAACAACTTTTTACCAAAAAAAAAAAATTTTTTTTCTTGATTGGTGTGTTTTTCTGTTCCAAATCTGTGCAATTTTACGGCCAATGGAAACCCATCTGTTTCCACAGTTTGGTATCTGTGGATACCAAACTGTCCAAACTATCCAAACTGTCCAAACTATCCACAGTTTGGATACCAAACTGTGGATACCAAACATGTGTCATAATAACACATGATTGTGTTATTAAGACACAATCATGTGTCTTAATAACACATGATTGAAATAAAATACACTTGAGATTGTGGTTGTAACAGAACAAAATCTGAAGAAGTTCAAGAGTGTGAATATTTTCGCATGGCACTTTTATTAGGAATTTCTTCTGCTGTTTCAGGAGAAATAACTTTTCCTTAACTGGGTAGCTTCACTAATGATATCCTAGAAAATAAATTTAATTATTGCCATTTCTTTACAGATGTACAAGAAAGATCTATACAACATGGAGGACCCAGTGCGGATCAACCACGGTCTGAAGCAGTCTCTGAGCTACAGTCACCAGCCGTCGTTTCAGGACAAACAGCCATACCGCGAATACGACCACCCGCCTTATGGATACGACGGAGGCGGCTACACAGAACCAAAGCCTCACAACTCTGACTCTCACCTGCACTACGACAACCGTGTGCCTCATTACAGCGAACAGTGGCCCCCATACGACCAGCAGACCTCGTCCTCACAGCCCGCCGGGTACCAGCCGGGCCACCAGCAACCAATGGGCTACAGTCCTCGCTCTCCCTACGAGGACGGGCCGGGGAGGGAGTACAGCCCGCCTCAGCCACGCTACGACGAGGCCCCAGCAGTGGGCTACGACAACAGAGCGCGGCACAGTAAACCCGGGCCTATTCGGTACGACGAGCCCCCTCCCCCACCTCCTGCTAGCTACGAAGCCCGATCTCCGTATGAGGCAGAAACCCGCAGCTTTCCCATTAACTCCCCTCGCTCGCCGGAGCCTCCAAAGCACTACTACGGTGACTCTGGTCTGAGGCCCGCCTACATGTCTGGGCTTCCAAACCGAGGTTACAAGCCAGGGATACATGAGCCGATCATGAACTCCGAGCCCGCCGCCGTCCCCCCTCCAAAACCAGACGCCCTGCCTTCACCAGGAGAGCCAGCAGTCACTCCGACCTCCAAACCTCTTCCTCCTCCCCCACGGGAAGACCTGGATGAAGATCCAGCCATGAAACCGCAATCAGTCCTCAACAGAGTCAAGATGTTTGAGAATAAACGCTCAGTTTCTATGGACAGAGCTAAAGAGGGAGAGTCTTCTGTGCTCAGGGTATGTTCCTCATGCAGGCTGACACGATTAATCAGATTAATCGCAAATAATGACACTTTAGTGGATGATTTTTAACTGGTTGAGGCAGCAAAATGATCCTAATTTTGCTCAGTTTCTATGGACAGAGTTTAAGAGGGAGAGTCTTCTTTGCTCAGGGTACGTTTCTCATAAAGGCTAAAACTATTAATTGCATTAATCGGGATTAATCAACTATTGTCTCACTAATTAGATTACTAAAATAATCATTACTTGCAGACAACACTTTAGTAGGTGATTTTGCTCAAGATGTAAAATTATGTTTTAATTTATTAATTTTAGGGCTGAAACAATTACTCGATTGTTGAAGTAATTGGCAACTAATTTTGTAATTGAGTAAACGTTTAATAGGGAATGCAGACTCAAACAAATGCCATTTGCTGAAAGAACAACATATCAGAGCAATAAATAGCCAACACTATACAAAATAAATATAGATTTTCAATTAAGATACAGTATAAACATCTTTGTAAATATGTTTTAACAAAAGCTGCTGAACTGGTTTTACCTTGTTTAGATTTACTAAATGCTTGGAAATTAAATCCATTTCTTATTTAAAAAATAATGTAAATATTTATTTGCATCTTTTAATGTATTTCTAATATTGTATAAAAAAGACTAAAATGTGGACAAAGTCAAAAGTGTAGAATGTGCCAATTTTTCATTAGAATAATAAATTACTAAAATAATCGCTATTTGCAGCCCTACATGACTCTTTAATGGGTGACTTTTAACTGGCTGTGGCAACAAAATGATCCTTAATCTATTTAAATGTTTGTATAAAACCTTCAAAAAGCGAGATTTAATTTATCAATGTTAGTGCTGAAACAATTCATCGTGATTACTCAATTATTGAAATAATTGTGAAATGGAAACTCTTCAGATTAATTAATTGACTAAGATAATAGTTGGTTGCTGCCCTAATTAATTTTACTTTTAGTATTTTTAGCTCCTGATAAGAAACTGTTTTGTTGGTTCCTAAAATAATTGTTCTTCTCAAACAAGCCAAGTGTAATAGCTAACAGAACTTTAAAAATGTTTAATGAAATTAAGCATGTAGGTTTTATAAAGCATGTTTTTGCATGTATCTGTGTAAGTTCACCGTCCATATGGAGGAAAACTTTCTCATCAGAGGGAGAAATCACTGAATCAGGATTTGTTTTTTGTTCTCCAGCCTGCAGATGTTTCTAAACCTGTGAATGCTCCCGCCCCGGTCCTGAAAGCCAACTCCCTGAGCAACCTGGAGCAGGAGAAATCCACCTATCGGTGAGCAGCCTGCTTCCTCAGAACTAAAGGAAAATGCTCAAGATTTAAGGAGAGATGTTGTTGCTTGTGCGCCACCTAGTGGTCAAAGGTTTTGCCTATTAGTGGGCCCCTCCAGGGAGTTGAAATGTTTCTTTTATTTTATTCTTGCAGCCTAAAATTACTAATTTTGCAGCAGCTTTTTCAAAAAGTTACCTTTTTTAAGCTTATTTTTGCCATTTTACAACAAAAGTTGGAATCTAAAAAAAAATAAACAGGATTTTTCATAGCATTTTCACAAACCTTCTTAAAATGGCATCTAATACAAATCAAATTATATCCTGATGAGTTGTCAAAGTTAAAAAGAAGAATTAAATATCTGTAATTCAAGTTAACATGAATTATATTCACAGTTGAGATTTTCTGTAGGATTTGTCTTTACTGTCGGCAGAAAGAAATCCTACAGAATATCTCAAAATCGTTTTTGGAAAAGAAAGAAAAAGGCAAACGTTGTTTTTGGCGTCACACATGCCAAAAACATTTTATTTGTTGCTTTCTTTGATTTTTTCTTTATTTAAAACGTCTTCCAGTTCCAGTGTTAAATGTTCATTAGAATTTAAAATTTATTCATTTTTGGGAATGTGTTCCTGCATTATTATGCCATTATAAGACATGAAAATTATCTCAAAGCAACAGTATTATTGTGTATCGCGATAACTGCTGGGACAATTTATCGTCCAGCAGTATTTGTTATCGTTTCCGGCCTTCAGCTGAGGCCTCCTGGTTTACCAAGCAGACTAAAGTGACACTCAGAGTTCATATGGAAAGCTTCATATTCTTTCTTTTACATGTTTTTTCCCTCTTTTGTCTTCAGGGCTCCTGAGCCACAAAAGCCTCATTCGAAGCCTCTGGATGAGGTAGTGCGCTCCAACCACTATGACCCAGATGATGATGAGGAGTACTACAGGAAGCAGCTGTCCTACTTCGACCGGCGCAGCTTCGACAGCAAGGCAATGGGCCAACCCAGTCCGGGTATCAACCGGTTTCACGACCTGTCCAAGCCTGCCCAGCTGTCCTACCCTTACAACAGGTCAGACGACACACCCTCCACCAGCAGCACAGCTGGTTCCCAGTGCTCAGAACTGGGTTGAAATCCTGGAAAAGGCTTGAATTTTAATTAACTTAATTAAGAGCTTGATTTTTGTATAAAGTCCTTGAAAGTTCTTCATACTCAAACAGCACAGTTTGGTAATAAAGTTCAATCTGACGCCTGATTAAAAGCTGTCAACTTGGCAGGTTTCAACCGGTTGAAACCAGAGATTTTTATCCTCCTAATAAAAAGAAAAGAAAATTTTCCCTCAATGTCTGAAGTTAAATCAGACTAAACTTTTCTTATTTCAGGTCAGTTAAAGTTACCAAAATAATTTCTTTTTTTTAAATACCAGTAAACGTAAAGAGAACATTTTTTAAGAATATTTTATGCTACTTTGTTTATTGTCTGTAAGCATTTAATTTGAGCAGGAAGGTCATTTACCTTCCAATTTGTTTTGATTGTTTCAGTGTTATCAATATTTATTATTCCTAATGACTCAGTGACTTGTTGATCATCTTATTATTTACACATTAAACAACTTAACTGAAACTAGCATTTTTTTTTTGTTAAATTAGTGTTGTTCTCAGACCAGTCGGAAACTAAACATAATTTTGTTTAATTTTAGTTTACCCATTTCCTGCTGAAAAATGCAGTATACCACCATCAGATCATATCAATTGTAGTAATAAATTGTACCATATAATAATTTAATTGAAAATGTCTCTTTTTGTTCATTTCTGTTGATATTTTTGATATCTCCAGTCTATGGAGCTGGAATAGTTTGAAAACCTTCCTTGAATTTTACTGCTGAAAACATTGATATACTGTAAGCCCGGCAGTCACATTGATTGTGGTTTTATTTACTGTTATTTTTTGAAGGGTTGAGTCTGTGGAGAAGGTGAGCCCAGTGGAGAAAAGATATGAACCTTTGGCCCAGATCAGTCCCTCCACTCAGTACGGACCCCCAGCTCCAGCCATCCCACCCAACACCTTGTCCAAACTCAGCCCTGGTGACGGTAAGTTATAGAAATAATCCCTAAACAAACCCAAATAATTATTTATTCTCCTCTGACATCTCCCAGTTTGTGCGTTGCACTTTAAATCATAATTGTTGTGCCTCTAACACAGTGTTTTTCAACCACTGTGCCGCGGCACACTAGTGTGCCGAAATTATCCAATTTCACCTAATTGGTCTAAAAAGATTTTTTGAAAACAAATTAATTAGTGATGCATGAATGATGCATGTATCTAGCAAGACTGTGATGACAGTGAAGGAAAAGTTTTGAAAAGAAAAAATGCTAAGTCCGATCTGGTCCCTGGACAAAATTCGGACCCAGATGAAGGCCGTAGTATGAGCGGATATCAAAAGAAGGCAAATACTGTGAGCTCGAGACAGTACAGTGAGAGTTACATT
>CAEFZX010006777.1:0-34196 GCA_903066825.1 Alfaro cultratus
ATTCCAAAAACCCCTGAGAGTATGGAAAAGACATAGTTCCAAAATTTTTGTAAGCTCGGGCAAAAGAAAAACATATGTCTTAAGTTGCAGGGAGAGGTCTGGCATCTGTCACACTGGTCCAAGCTTTAAGTTTTTTGAGCCATTTTTGCCATTCAAAATTTTGAAGTCTCTATATTTCTTAAATTTATAATACAAAAGTTATAATTTTATTTTCTGCCTTACAAATAATGAGGTTTCATGTGAAAAAACAAGCTTGGCATCTCAGACTTTAAGATAATTTGAAAATAAGACTGCAGTAAGGGAGCAAGCTCAAATTATCTTTGGTAAGTAAATGATCGCTTAGCTCAACAGAATTAGTTTGAGATTCTTGAGATAATTTTGCAGAATTCTCAGCTCATAACCAATTTGCGATCTTATCTTGATGTATTTGGAGAACTGGCTCATAGATATTTTTAGCTAATACAGATAGCCATTGGGTGTTTAAGTGAATGAATTTAAGTCCACCATCCAGTTTTTATGACGATGGTTTCATATGCAGTTTTGGAGCTTTTTGCACAATTAAAATGAAATATTAAACACTGTATTTACATGTTAAAACATTTTTGCAACTGAATGAGTTATTGATTGTGAAAAAGTCTGGAATTTCAGTGTCCTTATATGTTAGCGTGCTTATACTGTATGTTAATATGTGTTTTTGTCCTGACAGAGGTATACCTGAAAACATGTCTAACCAGTTCCCCGTTCAGATGCTAAACACAGATGCTCACCCTGATATGTTGGGTCGGACTAGAGACATAAAGGTAAATTTGTTAAAAACACAAAGTATAAATTATTTTTAGAATAATAACTTATTTCAAATTTGTCAATATTTTACAAGAATGTTGTGTGTTTGTGGATATTTTTCATAATTTGTGTTTTTTTTCTCTTTATTTCTCAGCATAGTGGAGGAATGAGTCATGTTGAGCAAAATTTGACACCCGATGGACTTAATTCTATGAAAGAGTCTGAATTATGGGTAAGTTCGTCAACTTTAAGACATTATTCTTAGTTGAAACGAAACAATTGTTGATTAGTCTTTAAGTAAAATTTGTAATAATTAGTCTTTTTAAATAGGGAAAAGGTTTTTTTGAAGTGTCTTTGTTGTCTGTGTCTAACAGGAAAACTCAAGAGAAAATTCTTCCACGAGGCAGGAGGGCAGAGACAGAGACTATGGTGCGAAGTCCAGATCTCCTTCTAGGTAATGACTGTTCATCACTTACAAATGTCATTAATAATAGAATTTTTGGCGGTTGTGAGGTCCACTTGAGCTAATGATGGTCTTTGTTGTGACATGTACTAAATTTGCTGTGATAAGTAGTAGTATTATCAGCTCAACTCTCAGTAATAAAGCAAAAGGCAAATTTCAAAGGTTCATGTTGCAATAAGGAATGGTTTTATTAAAAGGTGTGCAAATATTTGATTGGTCAAATGTTTTTCTGTTGCTGGTACCACAAGAAGGGAGTGATCTTAAGGTTATTTGAAATCAGCGAAGAAGGCCATATTAAGACTCAGTTTGCTCAGCAAGGCTTCACTTAAAAGCTGGCAGGCACTGACCTTTGAGTTGAGTGTTGAGTCCAGGTGTTTCAGAAAGGCTTTTATAGATGCTACTGCTGCATTTTGCAATAAATTGGGTAATTTTACTGTTGTAACACCTGGAAGAAGTATGAGGCATCCAAAGATTTTTAGTTTAAGGCACCATTTATTTTTTTTTGTGACATAAAAAGTATTTTATTATTTTTTAACTGTAGCCCTAAGTAGCCTGCTAAATCTAGGTGGGTAGAGCTGTATCGAAAGGATCTCTAATTCAGTCATACTGCGTGCTATCGCCTGGGAAGAGCTTTTTAAAGAACACGGAAAATCATGTGTTTAAGCAAACTTATAACAGTTTACCTGGGAAAAACAGACGAAGTGGAGTAGAACAGCCGAAGGTTCTCCTATTATCTCAGGTATCAGATAAAGAAGTTCTGCGTGGTTTTGTTAATGTTGGCAATGCCAATCACTTCAATTACAAAATTGATTAGCTCTTGTTTCATCTGTTTTGCTGGGAGTAGTTCTGTTTGGTTATTGTTTACCTGGTGTTCCTGCTTATGAGAGGTATTATGCATTTTTGACTTTTTCTGAGCTTATTGTCATGTTATGATGTCATTCCCTCATCAAATAAACATACCTGGACTGTTGCTTTGACACATTGATACATGTTTAAGAAATCTTTGAATCTCCCGTGCCAGCCATTTTGGGGTGCCTTAATGCCTTCTCATACTATGCACCGCCTATTTCCCAAAACTCCGCCTTTGAGCTTCAGACTAAGGGCAACAGCAGTTAGCAAACACCTGGTGAGCTCATCGTGCAAACTACTTCTCAGTCCAATGCTCTTAAAAGCCTGGAAAACACATAAAACCCTTCCTTTAAGCGTGTTCTCAATTCATGGAAATGTTGATTCAGTCTGTTTTCCAAGGGATTCACTGATAGGTTTAAATATCTGCAAATATTCTAATATTCTTAAATAGAGGCAACTGGACTTCTTGTTATGCTTATTCCTTTCTGAGAACAGTAACACCAGCTTACCATGACACAACTGAGTTTTAAACAGTGCATAATGACTCCTGGGATTGTTTCAGAGGCCTTGGAAGTAAAAACAAATCAAAAAGAGTAAGTACTTGGTAAGTTTCTCACACAGCCACTTGTGTCCAGTGAGTGATTTTTACAATAGTGCAGAACAAACTCCCATGCATCTCTAAACTGCACACTTAACCCTTAGGCTGAATAACTGTGATTCAGATTTGCCTGTGATTTTGAAGAAGTTGAGGTACAAGACCAGTGGAGCACCTGAAATGCGTCCTATTAAAAGATTATTAGTTTGTTTTTTGGCCTATAGGAAAAAAAATTAGACACATTGTTCAATGACTTTTATGATCGATGTTGAAAGTACTGTATGTTATAATACTAAATATTTTGGAGATTTTGGGCATTGTGTGTTACAGCTTATTGTAGGTGCAAGTATAGCAATTGTAGTGCATAACTTGAATACATTGGCTACCAAATATTATATTTCCAGACAGTGCAGGGTGAAATAAATTTAAAACAGGTGTTTTATTCATCCTTGAGAGGACTTAGACATACAGATCCCATTTGTCTTGGTGGTCCTCATCTTTCAAAGCAGCTCTTCTCATTCAGTAAGCATTCATTATATAGATGTACCAACTGGCCATCATGTCCAAAGTAGAATTTTAGCAGTCTTTAGTAAATGTGATGCCTTAATTCCCCTAAAAATTATTTTTATACACATATCTAAAATAGTCCCAAAAGAAATACATTCATTAATTAAATCAGAATCAAATAACTCAAATTCTTGGGCTTCATTTTCCTTAAACTGTTTTATTGTTTTTTAATTGAAACATTTTAAAATTATATTTTGACACTACATAGACATTTTCTGAGGACTGACATTTCTGTTTGAAATGTTTTGTTTTATTGGCTTTATGCAAAATTAAAATTTTCTGGTACAAAAAAAAAAACAAAGTTTTGATCAACTTTATGAAAATCACACAAAATAAAGGCTTTAAATATTTAACTCCACATTAAGAATCTAAAAGTTTTCACTTTCTGAAATAACTCTAAACATTAAAGTTGTCTCAAGATAACATGACCTCTTCTTTAGTGAGACAACCATTTTGTTTACTAACATCTCGACTAGGTGAAGTATTTCAGGTTCCACTCTCTGACTGTGAGCTATTACTAAGAAGTGATATATTGTGGCCAAACTAAAGCGTTATGGCAGCATAAACACTTTTAAACCAAGTTACTCACTTGAAACAATATATTAGGCTGAATATGAACTTCACAGATACTGGAGAAAATCAGCAGACTTTGGAACCAGCTCAAATTTAAAAAAGAAACTCCTGCAAGTTGGAGGAATTTCCATTTACGAGAAGGTATTTTCACAGCATTAGCACATGCTGCATTCAGGGAGGTACAGCTAGTACACTGGGTTATCAAAATATTTAAACAACTCTAATGTTATTTAATCATGTTTTATTCTCACATATGGGTGCAGTCTTTAAAATTTCTAAATGTCACTATGAGCAATTTGATGGTGGTCTGTAGAGAAGAAAGAAATTATGGTAAACAGGTTTTACATGAATAACTATTGCTTCTAAGTTATCACAAGACTCTATTCATGGTAATGTTTGGTTGTTGCCTGATGATCCAAGCTGGTCCTTAATGATGCCATCTGAGTTGTTTTGGTAACATTTTCCAAGGTTGTGAATTGCTTAAAACTGCGTGGGGAATTGAAACCATGGCTGCAGAGTCGGCATTAGAAAGATTAAATCTAAGGCCACCTCCTATGTTTAGTGTTTGTTTTTCATGCTAAACTTAAATTGCTTTTTTCACTTCTATCAAACCACCTGTGTTCCCTATCCAAAATGTTTACATTGCTGTTCTCCAATTGTCGCTTGTCTTTGAGATGTAGATGAATTGCTGTTTCTTCAAGCAATATTTGCTCTTCTGTGTTGGGCAGTCCATTTGTTTAGCTACTGTTTAGTTTCTCCATTGTAGAATTCTGAACAGTCCATGCTGCACTGGGCTACATATAACTTCTGAATTTTGTGTTCGGGTGTTTTATGCTCACGATAAACCAGTCTCTACCTGCAAGTTTTGTGTTTACATTTCAGTTGAATATTCAGGTGGGAGGTCACATGTCACACTTAAAGTTTCCTTTAAATACTTTGACATCTATTGATTTTAATTAAAAGAAAGGAAAAACCGACCCAGGTGTCTGTGCAATCAGAGTCCTACCATTAATAAGGCTTCACTACAATTAGACAGACTGTACACCTGGCATGTAACTCAGAGCCAGCATATCCAACAGAAAAGAGGAGAGAGGGAAAGAATAAGCTACCAATAAATACAAAAATTCACTAAAAATGAACAATTATTCCACACATTGTTTGATATTCTTATATGAACAAGTCCATTTGACACTACAAATTTTCTGAGACATTAAATTTTGGGTTTCCATTATCTGTAAGCCATAATCATCAAAACTGCACAAAACAAAGGCTTGGAATGTATCTCTGTAGGCCCTGCGATGGACTGGCAACAGGTCCAGGGTGTACACCGCCTCTCACCTGTTGACCGCTGGAGATAGGCACCAGTACTTCTGGTGGCTCCACTAGGGATAAGCGTGCAAGATAATGGATGAATGTATTTCTGTTTGTGTGATGATTCTATTTTTCACTTTGAGATGACTGGCAAGAAATATTTACACAACATTGTCATTCTTTAGATGTACTAGTATATGAAGAATACAAGCCATTCATATAAACATGCAGATTTATTATTTCAACAAACTATACATATCCTGGAATAGGTATGTGCAAGATAAGTGTACAAAACCAGAAAAGATGTCCACTGACTTAAAAAAGTAATGAAATTGTATAAACAATCACTGAAAAAACTGCAAATAAGCCTTCATCTGTGACTTTATGACTAAGGTTCTACTGAAGTATTGCACACTGCCTTGGTCTTTTAGGAGCACTGACCCGTGTTACACTCCTGCTGAAAGTAAGGATCTTTTATTCTGCCATATGCTGTAGCCTGGCATTAAAGGAGCTTTTAAGTGCAGCCACCATGAAATACGTTGGGTTTCATCAAGACTGATCTAAGCTTTCATGGCATCCTTTTGTCTCTCTACAGCAATGTGTTATGAAGGGGCTTCTAAACACAGAGCCTTCTCAATGAGTTAGTTTTTTTCACTGTTGAGTCATCATCAAATTCTGCTTAGAAGTACATCCTGACTTAAGAGATTCTACATCAGTATAAGCTCAACTGTCAGGATTTGTTCAGTTGCCACTAATCAGATAATGATAAAAAGGGTAAAGTTTCATTTGACAAATGTATTTTTCTGTTGCACCTAAAATGTCTTTTATTTGTACCTTAGATCGCCAAGGAGAAGAAGATCGAGATCTTCATCTCGCTCAAAGTGGTCAAGGCACAGACGCTCTCGCTCCAGAGAACGCCGCTGGAGATCTCGCGCTAGTTCAGAGGACCAGAGTGACAGAGAGAAGGACAGAGAACGCAGACAGAAAGGTCTTCCCAGCTTAAAGAGCCAAACTCTCAGCGGTATGTACCAATACAGAAACAAGTCACTGAGTAATATATTGTACAGCATTAAGTTAGTCACAAATGTGCCACTTGTGGTCATAGTATTAGAAGTAAGTGTTATCAATTCTTCATTGTTCTTTTAACATCAGCTGGGTCTGAGTAAATGATTTATCTGATGTGTTTATGTAGGAAGTCTGCTCTGCCTCAATGTATAGTAATGGACAAAGTTTTGGCAGTGACATAAACAGTGATACATGGCGTCTTTGACATTTGTAATATTTTGTGTTTTCTTTTGATATACTAAACATAAAATAAAACATTGAAGAGTTTAAAAGGCTTAAATTTAGCAAAAACCTTAAATAGTTTTAAAGAATTATTTATATTGTTGACCCTTCTTCATTACTTCTGTTATTTTGAAAGGCTTACTAGATATGAAATTGTAGGCATTTCATGATTTATAGTGGTGCCTTCTTATCTGATTGGGGTAGTGGAAACTTAAGTCACAATTTATCAGCATTTATTCATTCACTTGCTTTTTTGAGAGCATGTTCTCAGTTATGAGACATTTCCTTACTCCTGATCCTAAATTTCAGTGTCATAGTCTTTGAACTACTTTTGCCAGTTTTTTGTGACAATTAATCATACTGAAAAGGGAAATGTTAATCACCAAATTGTGTCTGGATTGATTTTGTTGGAGACTGAAACTATTTGTATTCAAACCAATGTGGCAGAATAGTACCTCCAGTTTCATAGGTGACATTACACTTGGATTCTGTGTGATTGCTTTACTAGTCTGCAAGACATGCGAACCATAGCAATATTCTTTGTTTTTCCAAATGTCTCCAACAATCAGAATGAAGGTTCATCTGAAAAAATTTAGCAGCAGCCCGTGTAATTCTTGAAGACGTTCAGTCTGTTCTCAAGGTTTTTATTTTAAAACATAAGTGGCTTATGTACGACAGGCTTTTGTCAGAAGCCTGTCGTACAAAAGACTTTTCCTCACTCTAAGTTTATATTAAGTTGTCACCAACGTGGTCAATGTTAGCTCTATACTGGTGGCTATATGAGCTGTAGCGCACTCTTTAGAAAGATATTTGATTTGAGCTTCTTGGATGTAATGAAACCTTCTTGACTCTAATTGGACTTCTCACTGTGAAGTTCTTGGTGTTCCAGAGCAGTCCTTTCCAAATGCAAGAAATGTCTTAACACACCTATTTGAGGATTTTATTTGTTGAGCGTATATAATATAGTTGAAAGAAAATGTATATTGGGTAGCCGAAATACCTATACACAATGCTACTTGACACATTATTGGCTGGTGTTTGCAAGGCAGCCAATCAAGGGGCGCCATTTATTTTCCTTGGCGCTGATTGACTGTACCAAGTTTGGAAATAAGACTGTACATATTAGCGTCCACGGTAGACTGTTTCTACTGTTAATTTAATCAAATAAATACTAATTAACAAATAAATACTGTTAATTTAATTTAATACAGTTAATTTAACTGTTAATGTTAATCCATAGTAAAGTGTATTTGGTATATTGAACTGTTAGTTCAAGTATTATAATCACTGTGAAAACTTTTTGTCAAACCCTATATTTAATTTTAATCCCCACAGTAGTTTCAGTTTTCTTTTGTTTCTAGTTTGCAGTACCACACTTTGGGTTGGGCAGCTGGATAAGAAAACCCAGCAATCTGATGTAATGTCCCTTTTAGAAGAATTTGGCCAGATTGAGTCCATCAATGTAAGTTTGGACAGTTTGTGTAAAATATAATTCTCACCTTCTGTGACTAACAGATCATGCTAACTTTGTTTTCACTTTGAACCTTTACTTTGTGTTCAGATGATTCCTCCGAGAGGTTGTGCCTATATTGTTATGGTTCACAGACAAGACGCTTATATGGCCTTAAAAAAACTCAGTAAAGGGTCGTACAAAGCCAACCAGAAACCTACTAAGGTATGTGCCTTAGACATTTAGATTTATTTTACAATTGCAAAGTTTCTTTTTTGTAACAATATCACTGCACCTAATTTAATTTTCTCCCAGATTGCTTGGGCTTTAAACAAAGGTATAAAGTCGGCACACAAAAAGTTCTGGGATGTGGAGCAAGGGGTTACTTACATTCCTTGGAGCAAAGTCAAAGTTGAAGAGTTGGAGAGCTATCAGGAGGGTGGCTTGCTGGATCCAGAGACCCTAAATCCAGGTAAATACATTAAATTTTTCAGCGTGACCTCAATTCACATGCCACAAGGTTTTACAATATATATTTCCTTACTTTATCCTTGTCTTTGTTGCTACTCTAGAGTGGAATACTGCCAAAGAGGTTAAGAGCCAGGCAACTGTAAATGGAGCAATGGAAATAGTACCAGATGTGGCTGTCAGTTCTCATATTCAGGTAACGTTTTTGCAGTCTTTAAACACTTTCTTGTTAGTACTAAAACTTTTCTTTCCTGTTTTGGCCATTTTGAGAGCTTATTTGACAGCACGTCTCATTGAAGTAATAACAAAAATAAGGTATTATTGGTTACACATGGAGCCTATCTGAATCATTTTGTATGTATTTCAAAATTTAAGTACAAAGAAATAAGTGAAAGCTAAAGATTAATTTTGATCAGATATGACGCTAAACAATTTTGCTGGGATTGACCAGTTCTGTCAGTAGTTATTCAAACACTGTGGGAGAAAATAGCTTTTCTAGCTTGTTATAATTGTTTTTAAAACAAAACTTTGGTACATTATGTGAATGACATAATGACATTAATGACAGACACTGTTCCAGCTCCTTAGTAACTGACGAAGTTCTTGTGAATTTTTATTTGTTACACAAATTTAGAAAAGAACATAGTATTTGCGGGAGGATTACCTCTGCAAACTGTTTTTCATATAAAAAAAAAAAAATCAACAAAAAAACCCTCATCAGGTCACTCAATTTCACACGGGGTTTGAAATATGTTGAATAATGGTCGATGGTTAGTATAAAACATCTGGCAGATGGCTCCATTTTGTACAGAAAAAAGATGAGTATGAAATGAATAAATCTAGAAAGGTATGAAGTGCAAAAGAGTGAGCAGCACCTGGAGAGAAATAAGAAAAGATTCACATTTTATGTGCACTGGGGCAGCATTTTATAGTTAATCCTTATACAATCTTTTAATTATACTATCTGTCTTCTACTGAAGGTGTAAGAAAACTACATGAGACCAAGCCTCACATTTGTCTCATTTTCTTCTTTTAACCTTTTGTACAAATGCAAAATCTGGATATTTAGGTGACATATTCTCATCTTTAAAATTTCAAAGAGCCATTAGAAATGGACCTCTGTGTTAAATAATTTTGTATTGCAAGGAAACATGAAGTTATTTATTACTAATTAAAGGTTTCTACACACAACAATCAACTAAGACTGGTATAAATAAAGTTGCATTGCAAGGGCTGCTAATGATTGTGACGCTGATTGTTTAGCTACAAAATAATAATTTGTATTGCGCCTCGTGGAGTTGGTGTTGAAAGCTAACCTGAGTTATGTCCTTTTATGGTTTTTAAAATAATCTGATTACTTAATTACTTATTCTCTTACTTTTTGGTTCATTAATAATTTTAAAGCCAACCGTAGTAGTTCTGGTATTCTTATAGTATTTTGAAGGACTGAATTAAAGTGTTATGTGTCATGTTTTTGTTGGTGCTGTAGTTTAGCAAACAATTACATTTGGTCTTAGACTACCTTGCAATAATTCAGATAGGCTCCTCTGCTTGTAGATCTGACCTTTTAAAAGTGCTTTTTTTACTTCTTTCTTCCTCATTAAGTCTTTGCATATCTATACAGTAATCTTGTTCTGTAACATATTATTCAAATAAAAATGGTAATTAAAAACTTTCATTATTGTGGTATGTGTGAAGGGAGGCATTTCTGTTTTCCTTTCTGTTCTCAGTACCAAGCTTCATTTAACACCAGCATTCGTTTTTCTGGCTAAATAGATATGTGCTTAATGCTAATTATGAATTACGTAATACTTCTCAACAATTATACATCAAGAGATGGTAGAATGTGCTGAACATGTATTAAAATGTTGCTGTGTGTCTGAATTTTAAATGAAATTCTGAAAGTATCCAATAACGCGAAAAAGACGTAGATTTCCAACTTATTATTTAGCTTTTTAAAATGCAAACATTTTTAAATTAGAATAAGCTGTTTGTTGTTTTGTTTTTTTTAAACTAAATGAACAAATTAAATTAACGACCAGCAAATGACCCAAATAAAATTGGTAATCAGTATTATTCCATATATTGTGGGACTGATTAACTCAGCACCTTACCTGGAGAAAAAGTCTCCAGGTAAGGTGCTAAAGCTAAAGTCCTTTACAAAGATCTTCCAAACCAAACAAACTGTTGGCTGCTGGTGGGACATAAAGGTTTGACTGGGAAGAGGAATATCAGAGTGGAAAACCAGGTAAGCTCACAAATGTGTTGCCTAGCCTTCTGGTTGTTAGTGGGTGCCTGGTCATTTGATTTTAGTGACATCTTTAAACATATTTTTTATCATGTATCATAATTATGACTGAGTATTAGGGCCATACTAAGGAAAAAGAAACAAGAAAATAAAATTATAAAAATAAAGTGGGATGAGAATAAAGTCATAATGAAAGTAAATTTGAGAATGGGCATAGCATTTTGAGAATAAAATTAATATGAAAATTATAACATGAGAATAGTAGCTTACCAGAATAAAGCCGCAGTATGAGGGTAACGCAATATTTAGATAATAGTCACTTTTATGACTTTATTCTTGTAACACTGCAACTTTATTCTCATATGACTTTGGTCTCCTAATTTTATTACTTTATTCTTGTAAGTTATTTCTTTTAATTTTCTTAGTGTGGATCTAACATGTATTAAGAGCCCAGCAATTTTTTTCCTAAACAAAAGTAAAAGTTTAACTCCACCTTAATTTAATACTTGACTAATAAAGCTTCAATCTGTTTGTGACTTCAAAATAATCAACAATGAACAAGTAGTGCAAAATCCAAATTTTCAGAATTACAGTTAACTACGTTTTTATTTAGATTGAGCATGGAGCTGGGCGGGAATAACATGATGTGGTGCATGTAGACAAGAGTTAGGGCTGTTACTTCTCGGCAACAAGGTCCCAGTTTTAAAACTTGACCCTCCCAAAATAAGGGGCGAGCTCCAAATATGACTGCAAAGTGTGTTGTATCAGTCATTTTTGGGAGCCGTGATAATAATTCATTAATAAAGCGGCAGCATCCTTTAATAGATTTAACATATTAGAGTTACCTTTGAGAGATCAGGTAACTCTCAAAGAATGTGCTTAAGCAGTACTGCGAAATTGGTCGTCAACTCGGTAAGTTACCCAGGGTTACTAACTGGATATATATGCATTTATATAAAACCTGGAGTTGTAATACAGGGCCAATCACGTTGAGGAGTCAGAACAGAAGCTGGCATGAAAAAAGACTAAATACACAAATTAACCTGTTCGGTATCACAGACAAGCTATCAAAGGGGCAGTATTATGTGTTTTCCAGGCAGTTGTTTGAAAATGCTATGTTTAGTAAATATGACATAAAAGCAGTTTTACTTTGTAATTTAACACCTTGAAATTGGGCCTCCGTCGCTTTAAGAAAGTTGTCATCACTTTTAATTCTCTATTAATCCTTTAACAACATTTTACCAGCATAGCTAATATAATAAGCTCAGCAGATGTGCAGTACCTCCTGGTGTTTGCTAATTGTTGCTGGCTAGTCTGAAGGATCTGAGTGGGGGAGCTGTGGGACGGGCTGGCTGGTCTGTGAGGCGGAAGCCTGGTTACTGCAGCTCAGAAGAGGAGCTGCGTCTCAAAGGCAGCCCTAGGTTCACCCAGGAGTTTTGCACAGCTGAATGGTTGCAACAGGTTAAAGGATTTCTCAAGCATGCATGAAAGAATCAAGGCAGCACTCCAGGTATGTTTTTGGTGAGGGAATAACATAACATGATGTGAAGCTCAAAAAAGTCAATTTTTCATAATACTGCCCCTTTAAAGCAGGAATTTATCTAACATTTTGTCATTGCACATTTAAAACACCAGAATCACCTGAAAGTTTTAACCTTAATCTCTGTGCAACAACCATGACTATTTAAATCCCTCATTGCACCAAATGATCTGCTAAGATAAAATTAATTCAGTCAAACAGGTAGCAATAGGTCTAAGTTTATGACTTTTTAGTTCCACATAGAACCTTTTTTTTGGGGGGGGGAATGAACAAGCCATATGAGCATGTACAAAATGTACAGAAGCATTGAAAAACCTAGGAAAAGCCTCTGAGGAAGCAACTTAATTAGTATTTAATTAATTCTCTAATCTGGAGCTTCAAACACACTTTGAACACGCACATAAGGATTAATCCTTCTGAGATATGTCTTCTGAAGATTTTTTATGGTAGATATATCTTAGCTTGGAGGGGGAAAAAAAGAGGAAAACTGTTCATGCAGAGTCATCCTTTTCATTTTGAAAGGTTTCCATGAACTTGTTTCATGGTTTTGATTTCTAATTGGGACAAGTTAACATCTTGACACTCTGTCTCTACAATTAAACGTATAAATTCTTTAGATCTTTAGAGAAAAAAAAAAAGTCTACACTCCCTTAAGATGATGGGTTTGGAGTATATTTAAACCATCTAATTCATTTTTTTGGGTTGTACACATTTTTGTAGAAGCAAATGTAAAAATCAGCACTCTTGCATATCATATCATCTAATCAATCAATCAATCAAATTTTATTTGTATAGCACATTTCAGCAGCAAGGCATTTCAAAGTGCAATCAAGTGTTTTTGTTTTTCTTTGGAAGCTACTAGCTCATATTACTGTCTGATTGTTTGTTTTCAAAGCTGTGTTCTGGCAAGTATATCAATTGGATTTGTTTGGCAATATGTCTGAAAGGAGAGAGAATTAAGAGTAACTTGAGGTTTTTAAGACTTCTGCTGTTGTGGAGTTCAATGTGCGACTTTTCTTTATGACAAAACTGAGGTTTTTGAGCCTATAGTAGTTTTCCTTCTGGACTCACTAATCGGGTTGAAATCCTACGTGGGAATTCCATTCAAAATGCTTTGCTCATTATAACGTATGCTCTGCTCAGAGCAGTGCACCGACATGGGAAATGTAAGCACCACATGTGCAAAAACACATTACTGACATATCAGATTTAGATTTGATATAAGTATTTTCTAGATTAAAATACCTGTTTTCACAAGTGTAAATATACAAGCCTTGCCTCTAGGCTTTTGGCTCCAGGATTTAAAATAGTTTGCAGGACCAGCTGGATTGAGAATCCAGATCTGTCTGTGGACTCGGTGTCATATATATATAATTGTTTTTCTTTCTGAACAACAACAGAGAAAAGGGGCTTTTTTTTGGAATCACATCAGGTGAGTTGGTTGCTCCTCGATGTGGATCTGGACACACTTCCAAAGGAATGTGGCTTCATCTGTAAGGACCCCAAGCTAACTTGGTCTGAGTGTGTCCTCATGCTGTCCTACATTTGGACCTGTACTGAGAACTCTGCTTGTTATTGGATCAGTCTATGCATGCTCAAGTGAAAATGATATGATTTTCTCTTTTGAATACAACCTGGGATAAATCAGGTTGTTACCTCCTTTAGAGTGTACTCACTAATTGGTTCTTTTTTGTTGTGTGATAAACAACACTTCCCTACTTTCAGCAGTACTTGCATTAAAACAGTCTTTTCCAGTAATTTCCTGATGCAAACAATTTCCTGGATCTTATGGATATCTTACTGACCACTGCTAACCTTCATGTGATACAAACAATCCTGTAAAACTTTACAAATGTATAGAATTTGCTTCTTGGATCAGTTTGGCTGTAATGCTTGCCTGTGCTTATTCTATCTGGTTTGTGGCACTGACTTTCTTAAACGTCTATTGTGATGAGTCTACATTAGGCAACACAATTCAGCGTGCTTGTTTAAAATCCTGAAGATAAGTGCTGGAGAACAGCTTAGTAGTCAGAAATATAAGAGACTTAGTTCTTGACCATCCAGCTGAAATTTGCTAGTGAAACTATATTTAGCATGAGGATGTAATTTTAAAATTAGTGAAATTCTAGAAATTTGAAGCCAGGTTTCCTCTCCCTTCTTTCAGCACAGTGCACTGTGCCTTGAAACTGCACATTGAAGCTATGTTTTAAAGACATTCTTGCCTCTTAAACTTTTCAATATTTTTGAAGTGTTACAAAACAAGGACACAGTAATGGCCTTACGAGAACCAAGGAACAAAATAGGCCACAGATCAAGTTGTAGCAAAAGAGGACAGCTGTCAGTTGTGCACTTAGGATGCCAAAAATGCCATTTAGAAAGAAAGCTATGAGAAGCCCCATTTACAGTTTCCTACAAATGGGAAGGAGTGTGTGGATAAAAATGAATGCTTCACATTAAAGCCACCATGAAACATGGTGATGGCAGCATCATGCCGTGGAGATGTTTTTCTTCCAGAGGAAGCGGAAAGCTGGACAAAAATTGGCAGCAAAGCCTATATTGGTACTCTTTCAAAGGTTGTTCCACAATTTATTGACTCGGGTAGAATACATTTGCACACCACATTTTAAAAAATTTATTGAAAATTGTAAAAACCATAGATTATTTTCATTTCATATCACAATCATGCAATAGTTTGTGTTAGTTTATCACAAATTGTAATGAAATACATTGAAGTTAGTGACATATAACATGACAAAATGTGGAAAGCTTTAAGAGGTAAACCTGTTTTTAAGTGCTATTTGTAAATGAATATATGGATTGCATTTAGTTGTATGATTAGCATCAGATTTGAGTATATAGAAAGATTGCTACCAAAAGTGCTAAAAGTCTGATTTTAAAAATATTCCTTAACATTTAGTTTCAGCAAAAATGAAAAAGCCTGACAAACTGGCCTGGTTTTCTTTCCACAAAGAGGGGAATGGAAAGAAATTTTTGTTCATTAAAATCCCTGAACGTGTATTTTTATTGTGATAACTAGTCTGAGCCCAGTAGAATATTTCCAAAAGAACTGTTCATGAACCTAAATAGTGCTTACAGTAAAATGGAAATTCAATTATGTTGAATGAAATGAAAAATCTCTGCAGATATGCTTTCAGTCATTTTAAATAGCTTATCTTTTCCAAGAAGAGGATTTCTTTCAGTTACAAAAAGCTGAACATCTATGAACTAGAATCATGGACCACTTGACCTTACAAAGGTGAGTAGGAGGAAAAATGTTATGTTTCTTAGATAATTTTTAAAAGGTGAATTATGGCTCATTACCTGAAGTTTCTTATCATCATCTCATAATAAAAGATGTTGATTCTGTATGTTGTTGAAGTAGCCAACTAAACGCAGTGTTAAAGTTTATCAGGAACAGACTCCTGCTGAAAGTTTGAATGCCTGGCTGTCTGCCTGCTGAGGTTTGCTTTGAGGAATTAAGCAGCGGGGAAAATGCAGCTATTGTTCCTTTTTTCTGCTGACGGAGTACATAAACAGGGTAAGAGCAGAACCTTTTAAATGTTTCTCTGTTATCATTTCTTCTCTCCATTTATTAGTTCAAATACAGAAAATCTCAAGTGATTAGCTTTGCATGGTAAAAAAAAATTACCTATCTTCCCTCTTACTATAAATTGGGAAATATTTCTATTTAATTTCATTAGAATTTGTGCATGCACTGTTTTGTGAGGCTGTTTTTGAATTTGGACATTGACGTTGGCTATTTGTATCTTACAGTCAATTAAATTCAGACAACGAAATAGAAATTTTAACCTATTCAGCTTGATTTTCACTGCTGTATAAACTCAATTTGTTCCATATGCCTAAATAATCTTATAATTATGTATGATGTACAAAATTTTTACAAACCAGATCTAGTATTGTAAATGCAGTTTACAATAATTACATTGCGAACTGTATTTGGAGTGTTTTGACTTCGATACCCCACTTCTTAAAAAGTGTCGTGTTCTTTAAATTGTTATGCAGATCAGTGTCTGTAAACACTACTATGCAAAAAACATTGTCCAATGACTAATCTTAATAAATCCTAGTCAGATTAGGTATGATATAAGGTAGATTTAGTTGTAATTTCAGATGCTATTATTGACATAATGTATTATTGGTGTAATGTAGTTTGTGGTGATGTTTTAAAACACTGATATTTTGCTATGCATTGCCAGGCAGAAGCAGTCATTGTTTTAATGGATGGAAACTGGTGAGAAAAGTATTCCTGGTATATTAATGGAATATATTATCAGCAGCCCAAGTACATATCTATAGACTTCTAGTATACAATGCTCTGGCTGGCCTGAATCTTGTTCAGAGTAACAATTAATGTATGTTATTGATTTGCTTAGTGATGATTTACAGTGGAACCTCAGAATACAAATGAAGCGAAATGTATTAGTATTTTGTTCCCTCATTAAAAATAACACATCAACCACACCCAGCCAAAACACGATCAGCCCTAAGATTCATAATTTTTTAAAATAATAGTAATTATTCCGATTTCATAATAAGGAATTATTCCATTCATTATTTATTATGTGAAATAATGAATGCAGTTTCTTTCCCTTTTGCTATAGAAACAATTATATCAAAATGGTTTAAATAATAATGCAAAGAACTTGCATTATTACTTAAGTAAAGTCATCATGGTATGTTCAGCATCCTTGAGGAAAGGACACAGGGTCCAAACTAAACAAAAAATTTTGACATCACTGACTTTCCACAGTAACTGCCTATAAACATTGGCAGAAATTGTCACAATTTACGTTAAGAAAAAATCAGTTAATTGATATTTCCTTCAGCCTTCTCTACAAAATGTTTGGAAATTTTTAATGGCATTGTGTACATAGTTATGCTGGATTAGCAACTTTTTTGTTCTTTTTTTTTTTTTTGGTTGATTCTGTGCACCGAAAATTTGCAGTCTGGCATTTTTAGATTTCTTTTGGATTAATATGTTTCTTCTTGCTGAGTGGCATTTCAGCCCATGTCAGAACAGGATATGTTTCACTCCAGATAATGACACTGTCTTACCTGCTTCAGCCAGCATCTTCACAAGGCCTTTGGCATTTCTGGAGTTCATTTGTACATTTCTAACTAAAACATTGGCCTTCTCTGGGGCACAGAACCTGTCTCCTTGAGCGTTATGAAAGTGGGACATTTCCCGTCCGTATATCTTGACGTGATTCCTTTGACTTTCCCATCATGTCAAGCAAGCAAACAATAAAAAAAACAACAGTAATCTGTTCTAGGTGTGGCCTTAAAACTCTAAATTAGCTGTGAATTTTCTTAACATATTTCATTCATGCAATTTAGCCTGCAGGCAAAAAAGACGTTTTGGATAGATTTGAATCTGATAAAAATAAAAAATTGAATTCTGAAATGCATACTGTATGCTTCTAGCTGTTATTGAAATTCACTATAGTGAGCAAATAAACAAAAATAAAATCCTACTGGAACAACTCAGCTTTATTTCAGGTTAGCCAGATTCATTTTAATTGATGGGAGGCATCTAATGAAGAAAGCAGAATACTGAAACTAAATCAAACAGTCCAACAAAGTTCAAGATTACTTTTAGGGTGTGCAAACAGGTAATTTCACCTCTAGATTTTGTGTTTCAATGTAATTGTACAGAATACATCATATATGTGGAAAAAAGTTTAAATATATTGATCTTGTCATATTTTTCTACTACAAAATCCTTGCAAATGTAAACGGGAGCTACAGTAATTGTGCAACCTCTAACAAAATCCAGTGTAACCAGTCACCTTCAGAAGTAATCTATTTGATAAAAAATCTACCTGAATTTGATCTTAACTCAGTATAAATATGAAGAACAAAGAACACATTACAGGTCAGGGATTAGGTCCTAAAGCGATATTTAAATCTTTAAGCATCTCACAGAACATTGTTAAATGTGTCGTATGAAGATAGAAATATGACACAACTGCAAACCTATCGAGATATGAATGGCCATCCACCCAAACTGACAGGTTGGTCAAGGAGAGGATTAACCATAGAAGGAGCCATGAGGCCCATGGCAACTCTGGAGGAGCTGCAGAGATCCACAGCTCAGGTGGGAGAACCTGTCAGAACCACTATCAGAGTTGATAGGAAGTCAGATTCAGTTCAATGCAAGGCAATCAACAACAACAACCGATAAACAGATAAAATACACTGAGGTGTATGATTTTAATGTTAGATAAAAAGCCCTTAGGGTGAATAATTTTGCAAAACAATGTTCACTCTTTATAAAAAGTGTTCACCTCCTTGGATATTTAATTCTTTGTTATTGCTTTAACAAAATTTGACTTTTTTATATGAAGAAAAACAAAAAAAACTTTTAATGTCAAAGTGAAAATTGATTTCTACAAAATATTGACAAAAATATTTAAAAAGAAAAAATGAGTGCATAAATATTCACCTCTTTACAGGGACTGACCTAATTCATCAGAGGTCCAGTGAGTTGGTGCTTATAGTCTCACAATGACTGGAATGGAGATCTCTTGAGTTCAGTGAGTGAGTCTCAAAACGACAACAGTTTTTCAAAGGTCCTTTCACTGATTAATCGGTATTCTTGGCTGCCACTACAACATGAAGACGAATACTCCAAGTAATTCAAAGAAAAGGTTATTGGGAAGTATAAGTCATGGGATGGATACAAAAAATCTCTAACGTACTGAACATCCCCTGGAGTTCAGTTAAATCCATCTTCTAGAAATGGATCAAACATGGCCCTTGTATAAGTCAGGCTGGAGGACAATTTGTTTCCGTCTGTAAGAGAACTGTGGCTTCAGAGAACATTTATTTTCCAGGAAGACAATGACCGAAGCGTCCAGCTAAAGCTACACAGAAATGGTTTGAAGACAACTAGGTGGGATGTTGTGGAGTGGCCCAGTCAAAGCGCAGACATCAATCCCATACAGAATTTTTGGCAGAATTTGAAATGGGTGTTCACTATCGATCCCCACTTAACCTGACAGACTCTGTGCTGTAATTGCAGCCATCTGCTGAATACTTACTTGAAGGGAGTTATTGTATGTTAGATATTTTTGTAATTAAATATGCTATATTAATTATATATGTATATATATATGTGTATATATATTTGTGTGTGTGTGTGTATATATATATGTATATATATATATAAACATATATATATATATATATATATATATATATATATATAATATCATTCTTAAATGTTGTTTTCAATAATTATACATTTTGAATTTCTCAGTCCTGTGCTCTTGTAGCTTTTTTCACATTTTGATTTTTTTTTTTTCTTTCGCTTAACTATGTAGATGAACTTATGAACTTATCAGGTCTTAACATGAATTTATGACTACTTCATGTAACTATAATAAACAAAACTCAATTTGAAAGTGAAGCAATTATAATATTATAAGACACTTCCTTTCTTATTTTTATGATTTATTAATATTAATTAAATGGTACATGTGATCCATATTTACAACTAGAAGTTAGTATTTTAAGACTATTTACGAATAAACCTCGAATGTTTTGGTTAGTTAAATTCAAAAGCTTAAAAGCTGCAAGGCTTCTCGGGTCATCTCCTGTCTTTATCATCTGTGGTGTGGACAGTGATGAATAAGAAAACTGACATAAATTTAAGATTGTAACTTGACAATCTTAAATTAGGTCAAGTTAACTAGACATGATGCCATCTGCATTATCTAACAGTTATGTATCAACCCATGTTTCTGTCAGATGAGGTGTCAAGAATTGCTGTGATACATCTTCAATTAATTTGACTTGTAATGTGGTATTACTGTCTAACACTTAGGAACTAGTCTTGTTCATTATATGACAAGAATGTGCATGGAAACAAAATTATTTCCCATTGCCAGAGGATATTGATAATTTATGTATCTTCAAAAGTATGAGATCAAACACCAATCAACACTTCACGGTTGGCAAAAAAAGCAAAAACAGAATACATTCATTAAGGCAAGACGTTGCCTGTCAAGAATGTTTTTATTTCCTATTTGCTCTAGTTTCTGATGACACTTAAACCGCAGAAGAAATCATTTGCAATAACACTTTAGGGCTCAATATGTACTTTGTTCATTACAGTATCTTCCTTCAAAAATAAAGTCAAATTATATGTTTGTGTTTACATTTTTCTGGTACTCACATTTTTAGGAGTTAACTTGCTCCTGATGTTTATGTGTTCTATGATGGTGTTGTGAGACTGAAAATGTTTGAAACACCCAAATGTATTTTTCTTTGAAGTGAGAGAAAAGTGAATTAGTTTGACTATCAGGGTGCAGAAAGATGGAGGAGGGGCATCACTGGAATTAGATCTGAAATCTCATTAAAGGAACTCCAAAAAAAAGTGTATGATGGAAAGATTTTGACGTTTTGCAATGTTACATTTTTTAAGCCTTGGCAAATACAGGACTTGTATATCGGGAACTGATAAGTCATTGTACTGTAAAAGGAATTTTTACACCTGAGTAAAACTTGGTTCAAACTATAAAATCAATTTTTACTAGTTTTTTACCTTACGTTTTACTATGTATCCAACTCATTAGTAATTTGACCTGGTTCAATGGTTACTTCAACCATAACTCCCTACTTTTGTCTCCAACTAAAACTTTGCAAGAACAGTTTTTATACTGGTTCCCTCAGATGAATTTACATCACGCTTTTGAATCAAAGGGTGTTTGTTGAACATTTAAGTGTAGTTCACACTAACTCTAATTAACAGTAATTTTGATAAGACGGCATTGTATTTGATTTGTTTTCCAGATGCCAACAGTTCCGCAGTGTGAACCGATTGGAAGTCCGCCTGCTTTTCCAGCCACCATCATGCTTTCTCCAACGTCGTTACCGCCTAGAGGAGCTCCTTTCTTACACACAGAGTTTGACGCCGCACATCAAGTAGGAGGCAAGTTATATTATTTAAGTTTAAGCATTATGTTACCCCTGGATGCATTGGTGATCTACAAATGCTGCTATTCTGGAAAACTCTTGTCCACATTTGTTCTTTCTGTATTGTTTCAAAAAAAATAACAGTTTCCTTTTTTTACCACAGGAAATTTTGAAGCTCCAGTGGAGTCCACTGCAGGTCCTACTGGGGGCAAAGATCCCTCCTCAGCTATTGGTGCTGACACCCAGCTGGACTCTCCACCAGGACAGGTTATGATGCTGCCAAACCCTGCAGTCATGCATGGTCCCCCCAGACCAGGAATGCAGGGTCCCCTCACACCGGGAATGCAGTGCCCTCCCAGACCAGGAATACAGGGTCCGCCCAGACTGGGAATACAGGGTCCCCCCAGACCGGGAATGCAGGGTCCCCCCAGACCTGGAATGCAGGGTCCTCCCAGAATGGGAATGCAGGGTCCCCCCAGACAGGGAATGCCACCTCTGCAGCCTCCCCTTAGCATGCCAAACCCTCATATGCCTCCCTTTCCTGGTCCACCAAACATGCACCGCATGCCCTCGCAAATGATGCCAGGAGGGCCGATGTTTCCGTCAGATAGATTCAGAATGCCCATGCCCTTCCCTCCTCGGGGCCCTCCTTTCCAACAACATCCATCAATGGGACCAGAGATCATGAACGATGGGGGAAGGGGGCATTTCCGAGCCGTTAGACCAGGATTTGGACGCCCACCATTTCAAAGAGGGAGGTGGTAGAGAACAGCTTGATTAAACTAAAGCAGCGTCTGTAAAACAACTCTTGAGCACCAGAGGGAGCTATTGCCCCTGTTCAGACTTGTCCCCTTTCTCCGTTTCCAACACTAAAATAAAACACCGCGTCCCTAAGCTGCTTCTGTAAGTTTACCAGAAATGTTTCTTGTTTGGTTAGTTTTAGGTTTTTGCTGTATAAACTGAACATGTGTGTATATATTCAACTTTTTGTATATTTCAGTTTATATATTCTCAACTCTGTTGGCAGGACTTAGACATACATGTTTTGAACAGTCAGGTTTTCTCTTCTGAAGAAAATGTTCTATCCGTTTTTTCAGAAACTGATATATTTCATTGTAAAATAATAATAATAATAATAATAATAATAAAAAATTAAGCTTTAATTTCCGGCCAGTAGGGGGTGGAATAAACCCAAATACTTTTTGAAACCTCTGTGACGCATTGAGGTCACAGCTTGTAAAAATATGGACTATGAATAAAGAATGTCCACCATTTGCTAATGGTTTTTTTTTTGTGTGTGTGTATTTACAGTTCTAATTCTATTTACTTTTTTTATTAAACTGGTCCGTTCTGAAAAAGGGTAAAGAGTTTTTTTGTTTTACCTACAGATGCACGCAGTATATTACAAAAATAATTAATTATATATAAAGAAGTATATAACTGCAAAAATAATAATTCATTCTCATTACAAACAGAAACATATATGTGAACTCTGCTGGTAGAGTTTAAACAACAAGAGAAAACTATCACAGAAGTTATCACAAGCATGAGGAAGACTGGTAACTTTAACACTTTCAAGTAGAACTAATTATAAAAGTTATCCTTTCATAGAGGGCTGTATGATGTTACATATTAAAGGGAAGTTGAGCAGAAAGAAAAAGTGTTTTAGAAAAAAAGTGCACATGCAGTTGAATATCTGCCTTAAAAATACTGTGAAACTAAACACATTAAGAAAAGTTTTTGCAGACATTCCCAAAGGGGGTGTTTTGTAATCAGTTCTTCAAGAGTTGTTTCCAGGACAATCTTTCGTAATCCTCTCAACATGGATATCAATATTGCATGTGCAGCCTTTTTACCACTTCTCTTCCCTAACCTTAAATTTACTGAACAAAATTTTCACAGAAATCAACATAAAATATATCACTTTGTGGAAAACATCTGTATAAATTGTGCTTTTGAATTACTGACGTCATTTTAATCTCTGGTAATATTAAGATTTATGGAGATGAACTTGAGCATTATTATATTTTGAAATTGTGATCTACGTTTTGCATACGCGGCCAGTAATATGGGGCTGTGGTGAATCAGCTTTTTCCCTCTCTTTTGTTATGTTCAGTGTCAAATTTTCTGTTGCATTTATAAAATTAGAAACTGAAAGGACGCATGGACCCGGCACTAATATAAATTTGAATCAACCTTTTTCTTTTTTTTTTCAGAATTTCCAAAAGTAGAAATGTTGCACTTTCATTTTGAAAAACATTATACCCACACCTAAGGGGACGCCAACAGCAGTAGGTGATTTGCATGGACTGGCATCTGATTGGCTCAAAGAGTAAGTAAGTGGCATTGTCATGATCCAGTTGCGCGCCGTCTCCAAGGGTCGTGGGCTCCGCCCCTCTCAATGATGTGGAAACGACACGCATGGTCCGTGGACACACACAGACCTTGGAGGAGCGGCTGCGGCGGCGTTCAGACCCGCAGATCTAACCGGCATGAGGGAGAATGGATATTTCAGCGTCTGGAAAAAGGCAGCCATGTCCCAGAGGAGGTGAAGACAGGTACGTTAACATGTGTGGGGGACCGGGAAGTATGATGTTCTTTATTAATGAGAGGGAGGAAAATAGAAGCTCGGTGACAGTCCGATCATGCGTCTTCGTGGTCCCATCTCCGCGTGCACGCATGAGCGCGTCACTCAGTCATACAAGTTTACTGGAGGCGAGACGCTGGCGCACTGAAGTGCGATGCGGTGCGGTCCAGTGGGCAAGCCGACAGGATGCGCCTTTTACCCTCAGGGTGCGCAGCGTTTGGCGTCCAATGAGGCCGATCCAGTCGCCGTCGGTTGTTTTGGGGGGCAACAGCGGGCATGTGCCCGAATGGCGAGACACGTCAGGTTTAACGCATGCATGTCCAGACATATGAATTTCAATTCTGCTGCATGATTGGAGAGCCTTTGCTAGAGATGCAGGACAGGCAGCAGTAATTCCGTTCAGGTCCCCAAAACATCTTCTACTGCTCATGATCTATTGCGGGAAAATTCTGGCTTGATCTTTACTATTTGGCTTTTTAGCGCGTTTCTTGTTGCTTTACTGTTAACCCGGTGCTGCCCGTATTGAAAATGCGTAAATACAGGTGAGTCATGTGGAAGGTGGTCTGTCACCGGTGCTGTTGCTTTACTCCAGTGACCTTATGGTGTCATGCATTGTTGCAGCGTCACAGCTACAATCCGCTGTTTGCTGTGTCCTCTTCTCATTTTTTATTTCTTTCTGTAGATTACAGAGTTGTGCTCCACATCATGTTGTGAGCTATTTCAGCAAAATGCCGTCTCATAATGATATTTGTTCATTACAAGTCTGTTTAGGACCAGTTTAAATGCATTTCCTGTTACTGCCATGCAGTTCAGTCTGCTAAGAGAAATACAGCTTTTGCACTGAAGACAACCTCACTCTTTGCTGGGGGGCAGTTTCTCTCAGCAGCTTGCATTTATGGTGAGCCAACACAAGCATGACCCCCAAATTCAGGGTAGTGTTTTAAATCTGCTGCAGAATGCAGTTTCACTCCTCCAGAATTGTGTCAAGAATGCTGTTTTAGTTGCAGGAACACTTGAAAAGTGAATAGACCTGGTTGTTGCAGCAGTGCCTCTTCTGTCAGTAGTACTATTCAACTTAAACACTCAAAGCTTAACAGAGGTGACACATCAGATATTTCGTTATTGTTTTGGGGAAATAATCTGTTTACAAGTTTTATAATAATATGATATGTAATATATTTTATGTACTGGCTTTTTAAAGAGTGGACCCCCTGAGATGGTAATCATCATCCTATACAAATTCTCTACCATTCCCAGATTTTTATTATAAATGAAGATACATTTCTAATAAAGTACATTATCGGTGCATTGGTGACGAAGCAGCAATATGCTGCCCTGAATGTTGATCTCTTCAGTGAGATGTTGTATATTCAGGGATGTTGCTTCTAATGAAGAGGCAAGAATTCAAGTTTTCCCTATGGATACACTTCAGTTTTTTAGAGAATTTTAAAAAGAGTCCCCCAAGGCTCAATATTAAGCCCCCTTTTATTTTCATTTATATTAATAATCTTGGGACTAATAGTTACTTTTACAGATTACACTATTCTTTACTCTGTTCTATTCTGAAATATTGACATGTTTCAAACTACTTTTCAGGTGACACAGACACAGGTATCCTAAACAGTACATTAAAAGCTAAATCAATGTTGTTTTCCATGAATAACTCGCATATTTCAAATATTCCTACCCTGGTGGGAGATTTTGTCAAGTTAATATGGTCCTATTAATACTTGGTTATTTGGCTAGACTATAAAAACTGAACATTTGGTTAAAAAGCAGAAGGTTATATTGGCCTTTTGCTTTATGTGCATCTTTTTACATTTTACCAATTCAAATTGTACGGCGTTTCTGGTTACACAAGAAATAATAATACAAAATTGTGGTTTCTGATTTCATGCAAGGTTGAACAAAAGCAGTCAGCATTTGAAAGTGGAAAAGTGAGATAGACCCCCCAAGCAGAATGACCTCAGTGTTCAGGGATGTGTCCTAAAGGTGGTAACATGAACCCATCTGTGTGACATGCCTGTTCAGAGAGCTGGCCTTCTGTTTGTCCCTATTTGTGTGGTTGAGCAGAAGCCAGTTTTGCTCTTCTCCGGCTTGTATTCATGCTCTGTAACTCTAAAGGATCTTCAATGTTCAACCAGCTGTCTGCTCACGAAAGAATGTCTGCACATTCGTATGGTAATTTGTCAGCTTTTCAGACAATCCATGACTTTGTGCTTCATGTATGTGCTACCAAAACAGTGTTTTCTTGATATGTGCATAATCTAACCATCATAAGGGCTCTTGTGAATAATTCATTTCCATCCCACTGGCGCATAACTCTTCTTTCATTTGCAAAGTACATATTAACGACATTCTGATGTTATGTTTTGTGCCAAGTGAATAATGAATAAAGCATACTGTGATAACATCAATTCATTGGAATGTTTTGGTTCCTGTTTCCCATAGTTTCCAGAAGCTTTAGAAGAATATTACTCTTAATATTAAGTTGCATTAGGCATTGACTGGCTACAGTCAAAATCTACTTTGCCATACAGTTACAATTGAAAGTGTTTTTAATGTGATGCCAGAGAGCACGCATGACTGATCAAAGTTTCCTCTGTTTATATGGAGCATCAAATGATACAGCCCTACCCCTCTCCCACCTGTTGCTGGCTGAAATAAAGGCATAATTTTTTTTACGCATGCATGATTTAGCATGCAGCTAAATCAACAGATATTGATTTAGCTATTTGGAAATATTTGAGTTGCACAAAATACAGATAGTCAAGTTTGGAAAATAAATAAATTGTACACCAACAGTTACCCACGAAAACAAATATGTTCCATATTTTTAAGCTGCAACCCAAAGAGCCCAATTATTCCTTATTTACAATAAAACCTCTTAGATTGTGATTTACATTTTTGTTTTAGACTTTTATGTCAATACTTTTCAAATATTGTCCCAAGCATACACTTTGAGCCTTATGAGTATTTTGTTATTTTTATTGTCATAGATTTAACATAGATTTCACATCATTACGTGATAGAAAGAAATATTTGATTTATTATTGTTATTAATCATTCCACATGTCCGATTTTTTTAAAACCTACTCCATAACGTATAAGATTTTCTAAATAAATGAATTATTTACATCCTCATTACAAATAAGCCGCATTAAGGTGCCACTACATTTTGAATGAACTTCTCTGCCTGTTTAAAATCCTTTCTTTAAAGGCCGGTTACCTTTTGTTGTGTTTACGCATGTCAACACAACGCCCGTTTTCTTACATGTTTAGCACATGATCTCATTTTGTCTAGCTGTGTTTTTGATGACAAACAAGAAACCTTTCCAATACTGTTCTGCTTGCATCAAAGCTGTATTCCATATCAGAGAAGAGCTCAACCTTTCCTTGTTTTGCCTGACAGGATATCTGTCTTTGTTAGTAAATATCTCTGATGTGCTGCTCTCTTTTGATCCTCTGCCATATTTCTGTAGTTTAATAAAAGGAATTCTCTACATTCAATCTTACAGTTTATGCCTAAGGTTATATGGGTTTGTTTTTCATTCTTTCACTGCTAAACATTGGAAACTCCCCTTCTTCATAGCACACATATTGCTTAATATATAGTCTTTATTTTTCTAAGATGTTATCTTGCATCATATTTTAGATGAGGGAATGGTAATGTGCTGACTGCCAACATTATGTGATAGATGGCTTGGCAAGATTCGTTTCCAGATGGTTTCCAGACGCCAACAGTTTCTGCATATCAGCACGACTTTGATGTATGCATTTAATGCTTGCAAAAAAAGTTGAGAAAGCAACATACGATCCAAAAGTAGTACTAAAGTGAATGCATTTGCAGCTCTTTGATCCTCCAGCTTGGACCATCATGAATTATTCAGCCATAAATTATAATCAAAGTGTAAAAAAAAGTAGCACATTCTAGAAAGAAACAAGGATTGAGTTGTATTTTGAGCTTTAAAGCCAGTTTTAAAGCACTCTAACAGTATTTTGATAACTTACTGTGGGGTGCTATTCGAAATTAACCATATATATTGGAATTAGGAACTCATCCCCAAACATTCTCATCTTTCTTTATGGGGATGAATAATTGTTCAGAAATCTCATCACATCTCAGTTTCACCTATTCTGAAGCTGGGAGCAAAAACACAGGCGCTGCTGTCAAAAATGTGCATTGGGGTTAGTCTTCAGCTTCACATGGCTGATCCAGTCTTGTAGTTCCAGGATGAATAATGGATACTAAGTGCACAAAACTGCTGAGGCTATGAGTCACTTTGTGGCGACTGGAGTTCGGCTAACTTCACCGTACTATCAGTCAGAAAAACAACTACAGTAAATTCATTCTAAGTATTTTTGGATTGACTTGGAGCTAAGTTGTTATTAAAGTAGCACACTTTGAACATTTCATTTTAAGTGTCTATTTGGTGGATTATAACTAAACCTGGTGGATATTGTTTCCATCACAAGATTAATGGATTCAATTCACATTAATTTAGAAACTTTGGAGCAAATATTGATTAACATCTGGTTTACCCACCGTAACATCCTGCTCCAGCAATGACTTGAGAGCAAGAAAACAAAGTTTTTGTACTTTTAAACCTTCTGGGTGTGTGAACATTCAGATCTCTTCTCATCTAATCCTGTCCTTGAAGAATCCATCTCTGACTATTTTAGTATTCAACTGAAACAGAAAACCTTGTCTTAAAAAACAACTTGTTTTAACTTGTTTTTGTGGAAAGATGACGGATGACCTACTTGGTTGTCTTAAGTTAAAGAAACTCTGATTATATAAACATTTTGAAAGAATAATGAATGTGTTTCATTAAATAGGAATTATATTAACTACTGATAAATTTAGTGCAATTCAAAACATCCTAATCCAGTCCTGTTCCAACACTGTGGTAAAGAAATGCTTAATGTATCTATTTTCTCCTGTTTCAGATTCACTTAAGGTAAATTATGGGTGAAGTGTTTTGTGTAACTAACTCAGCATACAGCTGACTAAATGAAGCTGCTTGTGAAGTTTCACTTTAATATATTCAAAGCTTCCCTAATAAGTAACTCTGGAGAGCAGCCACCTATGTTAGTATAGGCTCAGTCTTGTCCAATGAATCTGAGCTTTTTTCTCTCTGAACTCTAAATTATTTTCCTCTCCCATACCCTCGTCTTTGATGTTGACTCTTGAGATTCCACTCTCAGCTGGAGACCACTGGATCATCCGCTAATGATCTCTACCCTGCACTGGTTACTTCTTTCATGTCTTGCACAGCACTTACATTTTTCTTTTTTCACATATCAGTTGTGCAGGGTGCTGTTTGGTACAATGGATCATCTCTTTCCTCTGAGGAATATAGGTGTGGAAGGGGGTGGTGTGAAAGAGGAGGATGCGTGGAAAATAAAAACACTTGAACCTTCATTCTCATGGATTTTATTTTCCCCCACCACTTGCAGAACTCAATTGTTATCCTATCGTTGGTGATGGCCTTTAGGTTTGTGTAATAATTCTAAAATATATTTTGTAAGGTTACTGTAACCTTATGAACTGAAGTAAAACTTGTTTGTGATCAGCATTGTTTGTATTTACTTCATGGCCTTCAAATTAATAGTAAATAATAAAAAATTTGATATCACAACTACATCATTTTGAATAATATTGCATCAAGTGGCCTATGCACAGTTGCTTTAATAAAACGCTGTGGCTATTTATTAACTGACCTTTATCCAAGCTCTTCTCTTGTGATTTAGCCAGTTATACATGGGCTTTGCTGCCTTTAGTAAGGCTTGAACTCTGCTGCCTTTTACCACATCTAGTGGTATGAACAGCCTTTCCAGAGAACAAAAAAGTAGTAATTTATGTGTCAGATCCCTACACAGTAACCCAAAATGGCATTTAAAAAAAGTCTCGGCAGTCATATTTAGAAATTTGTACAAGACAAAAGAAGCCGTCTCTACTGGAGACAAGAGGTTGTTCATTACTTGGAAATCTGTGTGTTGTCTTACTTTATAAACCAGCACAAGTTAGGGTTCATGTAAAATAATTCTGGATGTAAGTGACCTTAATCTAAGAAGAAAAATGAGAGTTGAAGTATTTAAAACAGTTGGTCTTAGGCTTTTCAAACACCTTTTCAAATTCCCAATTGTGTATCTTCTGGATATTCAGAATATCTCTGTCATTTTTATGTTGTTTGAAGGTTATTGCCATAAACCTTGCCCAGATGCAGCTATATGTACCCTTTTATTATCTGGCACACAAATCTTAATATAAAGACTGCTTGACACATGCAAGCTTGCAATTCAACCTTTGTGGTTATGTAAAACTGAGATGCATCCTGTAAAATGTAGCAAAACAGACATTTTCACTGCATCCTTATATTTCACCCTTTCTGTGGAGATTATAAAGATTGATAGATAGAGATTACATCTTGTCCCAGTGGGACCAAGACCAAAGCGGACCTCTGTAATTTTAAAACAATGCCAGTCTCAAAAATATTATATTGTATTTTATGAACCCGTAACCCATTGGGATGTTGGTATTGGGTATTGATTTACACAGAAGTCAAAGATTTGTTACTTGGGTGTTGCAATTTGAAGGAAGTACAGCCACAATGTTCTTCCTGTGTGAAACACTCCCTGAGAATGGAAAATATCAAGTATTTCTAGTCAGATCTGTAAGATGTAAAAGTAAAAAGCAACAATGTCACCTGTTTCTCACAAGAATATCACAAGTGCTGCATGTAAATCATTTTCTCTGTAGTCAAAACCCAGTGTAAAGCTGATGATGTATTATTTATTGTGCTGTTGTTTTAAGATGATAAAGTCCCCTTTGGTCTTGGACCGTTCTCTTAAGCTGTTAGTTTCAACATTGTGGACCAAATATTCTGGACTTACACTGAATAAAGATGCCAAGAGAGTTATTTTTCTGTGTGTAAGATATTTATTGTCAATAACATTTTAACAGAACCGGACTTTAAAGATTTCCTCGTCCCTTTAAGAAAAATTGATGAAAGAAACGAGCACTTAGAGGGAACCTATGTTGTCTGTCTGCGTCTATTCATTAGCAATGATGAGAGTGGAAATCATTTGATTTACTTGCCCACAAATGCATTAAATGCCGATTTATTAAAGAGCTTAATGCATCTGGGTCCTTGGACAGTACCAGTAATGTAAAATATTAAACGTCTATATTTGTAGCATCACCTGGCAAATTGCTCCAGAGCAATCGATGCCTTGGATGTTCAGCTACATCAGTTTCTGGCTGAGTGTTTAGCCAGTAGTGACATAAACAGTTCTATGATTGCTTGTGTTTATCTGAGCTGCACACAAGCAATCTACATTTCTGAAATGCCTGTGGTGACAGTCGACAAGGCATCAGCGTTAACCCACATCATTCATGCATTTTTATTTCAATCAATGTTCTGTTTGTTAAAGGAGAGGTGCATAGGGTTAGGTTAAAGAATGTATTAATCAACATTTTTCATGCTTTATCATGTGCTTCCAAGTCCTTTTTAAGATCACAAGATAGCCATTTTAATGCTAATTAAACAGTATGAAAGTATCAATAGGGAATTTTTGTATAATTTGTATTTTTGAAATGTCCTGACCGTAGTTTGGTGGAATCTAGCTCAGAGCTTCATCTCGTGCAATCCCTCTCTAAACAGGGCACCTTTGTCTTTATGAGGGCATTTCAGTTATTTTATCAGGGTCACAACCTTCTGAGCCACATGAAGGTTGGCTCAGGATGGGAAGTCAGTCTTGTGTGTTTTAATTATTATTTTGCTTAAATTATTGAATTCAAAGCTTGTCCAGAATAACAATATTTTTGCCAAACTGACATTGACATTTGCATTTGCAACTCTGGTCCAGGATCAAATAAATACTTTATACTTTGTTTAAAGTATATATGTACCATGTAATGGAGTCTTATGGAAAATATTATTCTTGTTTTTTTCCCCCCAAATAAAACATACATGTTGACTAGTTATCTGATGATTGTAGGGGAATATGGTGTCAATGCCCACTTTGCTATTGCTTTTTCCCCCTTTTTGCTGGAAAACAAAAATGGATAAATTTTTTAAATCAGTTTTTATGACCCTGTTTCCAAATAAACTACAAATTTAAGATGTAGACTAGGCAAAGAAATGATGAGCCACAGTGGTTTTGGAAGAACTGTTTGTCCAGCACAGCCTGAGTCATACCCAGGGCAATAGATTAACACGTCCAAAATCTGTTTTTTGCGTTTTATACTGATTTACTGGAGGTCAAGTACACAGAACCAGATCTGAGCTTCAAACTGACATGGGTGATCTCAGCAGTAGCCAGGGAACCCAGACTTTCCAAGTTAGAATTTTGTCTTGAGAGCTTTAAACTTGACTTATCTTTCAACTTGGAGTCGAAATTTCCAACTTCTGAGTTTGAACAGAAGACACATAAGCTCATAGCTCTTGTTGTTTTTCCTCCTTGGCTGGAGGTTTCTCACACACTTGCTTGGGGGGCATGTTTCTCTGCTCGGTGTGTATGCCAAACTGTTTTCTGGGGCATGTGATGCAGGCTGCTGTTAAACATGCGATATGTTGCCCTCACTCTTACATCCCCCTACCCCCAACAATTTCTTTTCTCTGCTGTGTCCTCTGCAGTTCTATTACATCAAAAAAAGAAATAACTGCGTCAGAACCAACGTGATTACCATACAAGATGTGCTGTGCTCTTCTCATGTAGTCCACTAGGTTGCTTAAGTGTTCAGAATTATACATGACAACAGAATAGTGTTTTTCATCTTCCAGAATCAAGTTAGTTTTACCAAGCCTATTCTTGAACCTTAAGAAAGGATGTCAAATCAGGATTACTTTCTTGGGGTGCAACAAAATCTTGAAGTGAAAATTTTAGTATATTTTTTGGCAAAGACAGTCTGTCACAAAAACACTACGTAGTTGCTTCCAACGTGTGGCTTTATCTGGTGAAGTAAGTTTGGTCGAATATTGAGTGGCAGAAAGCTTTAAGTTAAGTTAAAGTTTTACACCCTGTTGTATTGTTTAGTCATTTTGAAGTAAGAGAGGAAGTAATTTTTGAATTACCTTATTTCCTTCCTATACGGCTTAAGTAGAAAGCAACTAGATCTCTTTCCTTAATTCTTGACATTTTACTTCTCATCCAAAAGGTTTCTTCCGTTTCAAACATGGTTGGAACTAATAGGCTTGTAAGCTGTAGTCAAAATGGATTATTTTTTACAATAAAACTGACTATAAAGGGCAAGACGCACCAGATCCAATTTGGCATCTGAGTCGACCGAAATACGCAATTAGAACACATTAAAGTTAATGGGGCCTCACAGACAGCTAGCAATTCCCTGCGACTGTGTCTCCAAATGTCTGACCAAAATAGACTCCGTGTTGGTCGGAACTCCGAGGCAATTTGATGGTAATGTTATGAGTGAAACGGGAAGTGAGACACGGTGAAAAAGTAAAACACATCCGCTTTGTGGAAAAATACAAACTAAATCTTTTACTAGCAAAAAAGTAATACATGTACCCATGGTAGAAGCTCAGAAGTACATAAAATAAATGAAAGCGTGAAATGGCAATCTTCTTTGAGCTTGTTTGAGCATTTTGAGTTTACTGTCATGCTGGCGGGATTTCCGGCACCTACTCTCGTGTGAATACTCATTCCTGCAAGTCCAGTAGTCCGTAGAGAGGCTCTTGAGCTGAAGTCTGTGGATCAGGGAAAAACGGATCAGAACTTTAAGAGTTGGATGCAAGCAGTGTATCTTGAGCTTGAGAGTTGAAGCTGCCATCATTGCAAATGGGTTAGCCAACAAAATATCAATCCTATAGAATGGGATGTCATTCAGGTTCATGTGCATGCAAAGGCAGATTAATATTTTTGACCATAAAATATAGCTTAACTGATAATTCTTTGAGTTATTCTGAAAAACTAACAAACCCCCAATTTCCTCCATTTAAAAGTCAGCAATTTGTGTAAATATCACGTTTCCTTTAGAGGAAAATTATAGAGGGAGAGAACAAGCATTCCTGCTGGCAATAGATTTGTAGTTTATGGAGATGAAATTATAGAATAAGAGAGGGAGGAGAGTATCAGCTGGAGTGTGTTTGGGGGGTGGGTGGCTAATAAAGAGTCACTCCCCCTCTGTCCCTCCTCTGGTTTTCCAACTCCTCCGTGCAAATAGTAGTCATTCTGCTGGAAATTCACTGCAGAGGATCTTAAACTTAATTTCCAATTTACTTCACTGTTCTCTGTGGCAGAAAACAAAACACCTGGTTTTACTTAATAAGGTAAGTCATTATGTTCACTGGTTATTGTTTGGCTTTTCAAAACACTTCTTGTGTTTCAAATAGACAAAAAAAACCCAACATTTTCCACAGGTGATGCATGTTGAGTTTGTGTTGAGTATGCAGGTTAAGGTTTTAAGATGCAAGTTGGTATTTTTGTTCAAGCAGATTCATCCAGCTGCTTTTTATCAGTTTTGTATTTCTGTTGAATTTGGTTTGCATTTTCCACTTTTTACTTTCTTT
>CAEFZX010006779.1:0-11043 GCA_903066825.1 Alfaro cultratus
TTGACTTTTACTCAAGTAAAAATATTAATGTGGTACTTTTACTTTTACTAGAGTACATTTTTGTCTGTGTATTTGTAGTTTTACTTAAGTACATTTTTTGAGTACTTTATACAACACTGGTTTGGACCCCTCTGCTGAGTCAGCTGACTGGTGTTTGGGTCGTCATCTTGTTTGAAAATCAAACTGAATTTTTGTTTTCTGATCGAATGTTTGAGAAACGTCAATGAGTTCTTCCTCTGGCAGCAGACTGGCCCCAGAGCACGATGCTGCCACCACCCTGCTTTAAAGCTAACCCACCGACTTCCTGTTAGGGGTTTAGTTCCCGTGTCAGATCGGGTTTTGGTCAAAGAAATCACTTTAAAAGTTTCAGTGTTAGGTCCAAACAGAAGCCAAACTTTATTCTGATGTTTGATGATGGGTTGCGGTTTTATTGCTCCTTTATGTCTGACCTGTTGCAGGTGAGGAGGAGCGTTAGAGACGCTGGTTCTGCTCAGACCGGGTCGGGTCAGAGGGTGACGTGGACGGGGAAAAGCCTGAGAAGGACGACCTGCCTACTGAAGAATCATGACCAGCTCAACCTGTAAAAACTGAACTTATTCTGTTCCTGTTGCTCAGAAACACTTAAATACAAACCATGAAGCTTCACTGTGCTGTGGAAGAAGAACTTTTTATTTTTATTTTCAATCAGAGTAAAATCATTACAGCCAAATTAAAATCTTCCAATAGAAAATGTTGGCTGGAGCAGAAAGTATTCAACCCCCAGGATCACATCTATCCAGCAGCTCTAGATCGGCTTTAATCAATTTATTAAACTTGGAAATTTAATAAAAATGACCTAAATATTGTTTTTATTGCTCAGAATGGATGAAAAAGATTTTTTTTCTTTTCTGTCTGGACTTGTAAAAATTTCAAAGTGGATTCCTTTCTTTTAAGAGACAAACTTCCTTATAACATTTTTAATTTCCAAAAGTTTACACAACCTTTTCCAGCAAAAAACAACAAATTGATTTATTTAATGAAAGTATCTCAACCCAGTTTATTATTGAGTAGGTGAAAAGGTTTTAGCTTCTTCTGTGTCTTTTTCCCTGTTTCTTGGGCCTGTGAGTCGTTGTGACTCGGTGATTTGTGATAAAAAGTTTGGGTCCAGACTTTTCTTTCTACATTTAATCAGACATGAAAAATTTTAACGTGACATAAAAATTAATATAATAATAATTTTAAACAAAGTCTAATAAGCAACTTGCTTATTCCGTCTTCTGTGAATAAGAACTGATAACATTTCATAACTGATAACTAAAGAGGAATCTCTACAGATTAAGTGGCCAGTGGGCAACTTAAAGGCAGGTCTTTATTTTTCTTTTTGCAAACTTATTCTTCAGAATTCTGATAAAATTGTTTTATAGTTTTGTTCAGGGTTTTTTTCTTACAAAAAGTGTAGAATTTTTTTTTAGTTAATTTAATTTCAATGATCCCCCTGAGAATTCAAATTTTAATCCAAAAATAACGTTGTGAGTTCAGGAGTTGTTTTGTGTGGCCCTATTGGTGTTCCATAGACATGGTGGTGTTGGTAGTTTTTACCGTTTCCCTAAGGGCAGCGCAGAGGGGCAGATTTAGGGGCAGATTTAGGGGCAGATTTAGGGGCAGATTTAGGGGCAGATTTAGGGGCAGATTTAGGGGCATGAGCTGCAGCTTCGGGCTGCCAGATGTTGAGGAGCTGCGGCTCTACTTCCTGCGGCAGTTCGGGGAAGAGGAAGAGGAGGAAGAGGAGAGCCGGAGGATGAGGAGGAAGAGGAGAGCCGGAGGATGAGGAGGAAGAGGAGGAAGAGGAGAGCCGGAGGATGAGGAGGAAGAGGAGGAAGAGGAGAGCCGGAGGATGAGGAGGAAGAGGATGAGGAGGAAGAGGAGAGCCGGAGGATGAGGAGGAAGAGGATGAGGAGGAAGAGGAGAGCAGGAGGATGAGGCGGAAGAGGAGGAAGATGATGATGAGGAGGAAGAGGAAGAGGAGGAACCCCCCCGGCTCTCAGCCTCGTTAGCTCCTCGGCTAACGTTTCGGTCAGCAGCCATGAAGATCCGCTGGATCCAGTGAAAGTTCGCCGCCTCTCTCTTCTGGACTCTAATGTACGTAAATGGGCCCAGAAGGAGGTTCTGGTGGGATGTCGGACCTCAGCGGAAACTTTTCCCTGATTTTCTCCTCCGAGATGAAAGAGGCGCTAGCTGCTGCTTGCTGCTGCTAGCTAGCTGCTAGTTGCTGCTGCTGCTGCTAGCTGCTAGTTGCTGCTGCTGCTGCTAGCTGCTAGTTGCTGCTGCTGCTGCTAGCTGCTAGTTGCTGCTGCTGCTGCTAGCTGCTAGTTGCTGCTGCTAGCTGCTAGTTGCTAGCTGCTCTTTTTAACTGGGTTCGGGCTCCAATGGTTCTGACTTGTTTTTCCCTGTCATAGCGACGGCTGGGTGGCTCGGGAAGTTCGGGTAACTGGGCCAGAACCCGCTGGAGAAGCCCGACCTGAAGAGACTCGGCTGGCGGAGGAGCGAAGATGAAGAAGCAGTTCAATCGGATGAAGCAGCTCGCTAATCAGACGGTCGGCAGGTTAGTGGAGTTTAACTGGACACAACCAGAACCAGAACCTTTATTACAACTGCTGCACACAGGCCCGGCCGGCTCTCACTCAGTTACTTTCAGTTTGGATTCAGGGAAAACAGAATCACATGAGTCTAAATAGAAAGTATTTCACGTGTTTTTGATTATGGCAGCAGAAACACAGCAGGGTGCCAAGACTTTCTGCAGGGTGCCAAGACTTTCTGCAGGCCACCAGTACGGAATAAAGCATTTTAATGTGGGGGAAATAAAAATAACACATCAGTTATAATGTATGACATTATAACGAGGGACCTAAAAGCCACAGATCCATAATAAAACCAAAATATGTACAAATCTGTCATTTAGGAGGAAACATCTAAAACCACCATCTTTGTGAATAATCTGTTGCTGCTTTTATTCACAAATGAACAATTATTAAATTATTCAACTCAGCAATAAAATCTGCAATAAAGTCTTTTTTGCAGATTCTTGCTTCAGAAATAGTTAAAAAGAGCTGAGAAGTTTTCAGTTTGGATGAATGTTTATCTAATAATCAAACAGGAAGTTGCACAAATGAAAGGACTGAATGATTTGATTGGCTGTGATTTTATTAAAACCGTCCAGTAGAATATTTATCCAGTGACCGGTGCTGCAGCTGCAGCGGCAGCAGGCGGTGCTGCAGCGGCAGTGCTGCAGCAGCAGCAGTGCTGGTGAACAGGCTGATGGATGTTCAATCACTTTTTATTCACAAATTGACTGAATTCAGATAAAGGAGAAACATGATCTGATACGTCGTCTGTCTGAGGTCACCAGGCGTCTCCATGTTCCAACTCAAACTTTATTTAGAAGATTTTACACGACACACGATGTTGTGTAAAATCAACTTTTTGATCTTTCAGCTATTAAACAGATAAACCTAGCTCCACCTTCGAGGCCCAGCTCTTCCCCCTCTCAGCTCCTTCAGACTAGCCAGCAACAATTAGCAAACAGCTCATTATAGGAGCTGCTGCTCAGAGCAACGCTGGTGAAAACATTAAAGGGTTAATAGAGGAGCCATGTTGGATGACTTCCTGGAGGCGGAGCAGGAGTTCTTAAAGAGATAGAGGCCCAATTTGAAGACATTAAATCAGGAAGTCAAATTTATTTCAAGCAATATTTGACATATGTAGCATTATAACAGCTGAAGGTGACATAGTTACTGGCTTATGCTGTAAGTGGAAAACACACAGCACCGCCCCGTTAAGAGAACAGAAATGTCCTTATTGGCCCTCAGTGGAAACGTTGAGGTGAGACAAGGAGACAGAATCGGCTCCAACACCAAGCTGCACATCTGGAGAAATCACCGTTTGGTTTTTACAGCAGCAGCAGAGCAAAATGCAGGAGCAGACGCCTGTTTTCCTGCTGCTGCGACGGCACCAGAGGGGTTAAACTCTGCCAGGTTCAGGCGGTGTCTGCAGCGTCGTCAGGCAGCTTGTCTCTGCAGCGCGGCGGCCTTCCCCGCCACCCGGGGTTCCTGTGATTGTGCGAAGGCAGAACAGCGCGTCCAGAGTGCGGCGGCGCAGGAAGTCTCTCCTCTGTCTTCTACAAACAGGAAGCTGACTCCGTTTTCTGGAGAGACCGACGCAAGCAGAGCAGGCAGCACATGATTCAGGTCAGCAAACATCTTTTACTTCTTCATGTAAGCTGCTCTGTTTTACTGCGTTTGACCTCTGAACCCGTCCTGGCGAGGCAGTCGGGTCAGAGGAGAAGGTCAGACGCTGCAGCCTGGAGGAGAGTAAACCTAAAATCAGCCAAGTAAAAACCTTCACAGGACGTTTAAGGGCCATGCGCATATCCAAAATAAACAATAATTCAAAAGAATTATGAAGAATTAGAATTATGAACAATCCCTTGTTGCCATGGCTGCGCTCTACATGCCACAGGCTTCAGTCGAGGTATGGATTAGGCCAGCAGGGGGCGACGCTGCACATACTGGTTCATCAGTTGACGAAAAACGAAGAAACGATGTTTGTGTTGGTTGGAGTGTTTGTGCTCATCTCCTCGTTTGATTTGTTGGATTTTATGACATCACTGACGTGAAGTTGTTATCAGAACCGGGTCAATGTTTACAGTCTGAATGATGAAACGGATGGTTCTGATGGGTTAGGGTAGGGGTTAGGCCCTGGGAGGGGCTGGAGGGTCAGAGGTCAGGCTGATGCAGGAGGTTCTCTGCAGCAGGTTGTGGGTTGGATTCCTCATCATGTTGCTTTCACTGAGGATGTTTCACTCTGGAAACTATTTTCTGTTGAGTAACTTTAGTTTCTGTGGCATCATTTAGTTTGACACTCTGAGATGAAGAAATACTCACAGTTCTCTGGAAGATTAATAAGGTTGGAAAACTACAGAGCGACAAACTACCAGAGCTGGGAAAGACTAAAACGAGATTTATCTGATTAAAACCAAAATGTCTTCCGTTTTAAATAAGAGTTGGCAACTGGAAAACAGCAACACCTGTGTGATTTTAGAGAAAACAGAAGGAACCAGAAACAAAAGAAGAACGAGACGCAAAACTTTTCATTACAACAAAATTTGTTAAATTGAAACATGTTTTACATTTCGTTTTAGTGAGAAGTGACAAAGTTTATCATCCATCCATGTTCTTACACGTTGTCCCTTGTGGGGTTGGGAGGGGCCCTGGTACCCGTCTCCAGTGAGACGCTCAGGCGAGAGGCGGGTTCACCTGCACAGTCCAAACAATGATAATCATGTTTGGCATCTTTTGCATCCAGTTATTAGTCTGTTAATCAATAATAATGATAATAACAAAGCAGAAAGTCTTTTTAGCTGCAGATGGAAACCTTCAGTAAGGGAATGAGAGGACATTTAAATAACAACATATCCGTTTTCTGGTTTTTAAAACAGGAATTGAATTATTTGCATTTTAAGTATTTCTAATGTTATATAAAAAAAAGGCTTAGGTGGTTAAATGCAGAATGTGTCTTTAATCAGAATAATTCCTAAAATAATCACTAGCTGCAGCCATTTAGCGCCGCTATCCAGTAGCTCTGAAGCTAACTCAGCATTTAAAGCATGAGGGCAGACAAGCTTAGCGTTAGCAACGAGCTAATGGCAGAACAATGGCTCCAGACTGGGGAGGTGTGTGTGTGTGTGTGTGTGTGTGTGTGTGTGTGTGTGTGTGTGTGTAACTCGGTTAGATCCCAATAAACACTTTGAAGTTTGTGGTTCAGTTTATTTACATCCTGCTGCTAATAAATGCCTCAAAGCGCATCAGAAAGACAAACCAGCTTCTCCAGAGAAACGTGACGTCACTTCAGATTACAACATGAGAGTACTCTAGAGGTGTGAATAGTTTTGCTCATGGCCTTCTGTAGAGGCCAAAGGGAAGCCGTAGTATTGCAGCTGCTGGTTGAATTGTGTCGAGTCGTGAGTTTTTTCTGACCTCTCAGGCTGCGCAGCATCATCAGCCGCGCTGCCCCAAACCCCCAGCGGTTTCCCTCCGAGCCGAGCCCAGGCTCTCTTCAGTAAAGACAGTCTCCATTCATCTCCAGCCTTTCTCTCTGTGGGCTGGAAGTGGAAGCAGCAGTGGGAGGTTACTGGGGTTCATGGAGAAGCTGCTGCAGCCTGGGCTGCATTAGAGCTGCAGTCCTCAGGCTGGCAGCTTCTGCATGCCGCTTCAGCGTTTAGTAGAGACATCCGGTAATTTATGCTAATTTCTTCACTTTGTAGCTTAAACGTGCATTAATACTAGATTTAAATGTTTAATGGTTAATTTTCAAGGTCTGTAGTTATATAATCACATTTTATTCAAACTATATGGCTCAACAAAATAAACATTTTCAATTCAAAACCCCTACTGTTGGTTTTTAAATGTTCAATTAAACAGACAAATAAGCTCATCTTCATAAAAATCAAGTAAATCTCATCAGATCTGAACGTCAGAGATGAGTTCATCGCTCATGAAGCTTCTTTAGAAATCTGGACTGTGGACGCTAACATTAGCATTAGTTGCTACATGTTAGCATTCAGATTCTATTTTAGGCTAGCATGGCTTCTGATAGGCTAACTGCTGTTAGCACAACTTGAACACAACAATAGTCTCTTCCATCATCCAATCAGATCATTTAGAAACAGAAACTAACCGAGAGAATCGGCCTCCATCGCTGCTGTTAGCGATGTAGCTTTGCATCAGATTTACAGGCAGATAAGAAAACATGGGTTCAGGAAGAACCTTTATATGTCAAAAAATAAAGAATAATTTTGGTTTATTGAGCTAGAATCTATGTAATTAATTAATCATTAGTGGACGTCGCTGTGCATCAGGTTTATGGGCGTACCACAAACAAAACACAGGTTTTGGCTCCGTACTTTTGTCTGCATTAAAATCTTTGTAATTATCAAAATGAGTGCTGTTAATTAGGCCCGGTGCTAATTAATACTCATACATGTTGTCAGGATCATACAGCAGTCTGACCATTTCTGTGACTTTTCTCCTAGAAAAATCAGATGTAGTCTAAATAAACGTGTTTCTGGTGAACCTGGAGTCGTTCCTCACTCAGCCTGGTTCCCGCCTCATTCTTTAACTGAACCTAATCTGCGTGATTAGGTCCAGTTAAAGAACCTAATCTTTAGGTTCTTTAACTGAGCTCTTAGTTTGCTATTAATAGGCCCAGATCTGCATGACTGTTTGGCCGCTGCGGCCATGAAGGCAAGACCAGAAACTGAGAGCAGAAACACAACATCTGTCTTCTTCTCTTGTTTTAGAATCTGTATTTATCACTAAAGCTTTCGTAGATCACACACAATAAACTAATGTGGCACATTCAGTGAGAGACGAGGAGGGCCTGCTGGTGGGTATGAAGCTGGACGGTATTTAGGAAATGCGTTGAAGTGGATTATGTTTCTGATCAGAGGATTGATGTTTCCTTCGCTGTCTTTTCTCCCCACAGAGCAGAGAAGACAGAAGTCCTCAGCGATGACCTCCTGCAGGTAAATCATTAGCTCCCAACACGGCTACACCTGTTAGCGTCTCACTGGAGTTACCAAGCAGCCATCTGATTGGCTGGAAGCAGCTCCACTCCATCTACTCTCTGTTCCAGCCTAAGAGTCTAGAAGAGTCTGATTTCCTCAACCATCACTCTGGTTATCATGTGGGAATTAAATCTGTCCACTCAGCTGATTTCTTTTTCTACTACAGACAGGAAGTGATGTCACATTTAAATGTTTTGGTTCCTCATGTTCAGGTTTGCTGTTTTCACTTTGAGCTAAAGCAGGGGTGCTCACTACGTCGATCGGTTTTGAGTCGATCTCGGCAGTAAAGTGACAAACGGCGCCAAGACGCTGAGACCAGCACTTCCTCTTCTGACAGGCTTATCAAAATATTCACTAAGATCCTAAAGCTTCTTTAAGCTTCAGTTTTGTTGTCCAGATTTCCTAAAACTGAATCATCATCCTTAAGATTATTCCTGCATATTTCTGGTTGCAGCTGTAAAGAAACAGGGATTCATAACTTCATGCCTCTTAAACTGGTTGTGGTAAATCGGTCCGATGGTTCGTTTCTGCCTCTTCTTTAGTTTTTAGCTTCCCTAATAAAAAAAACAACTATTGAAACTCAAGTTCCTGTTTTATTTAATATGGACATTAAATCCACACAGTGAACTGCAGTTCTGACATCCTGGTCCTGGATATTTTCTGTGGAGCCATAACGACTCACTTCCTGCATTTCTGCAATAATCCAGGATTCTGGATTATTTTTCAGATTTTTTTGGATCAGAGTCTCTAATTTTGTGGTGCTGCTTTTTAAATGTTTCTTCCTCATTAAAATCCTTCTAAAATCTATGAATTGAAGGAAAAGACGAGAAAACAAACTTAAATAATTTTGGATCTTGCCTTATGGATCTCAATGATAACTTGTTATGATACCAGAAACGTCTCCAGAAAGAAACTCGAAAGAAACAGTTCTCCAGAAGTGAGAACTGAGACACATTTATCAGTCCAGGACTCGTCTGGACTCGTTTTCTAGTCGGTAATAAACTCGGGTCGTATCTTCGGGATTCCCTGACCTGTGACACATCATGAGACCGACCAGGGATCGACGTCTTCACACAGCAGGAGGAAGAACGCACACCGCTTCGGGCCTTGACGCTCCTGGCGTGTGTGTGTGTGTTGGCGCTGCATGAAGCCCAGCTGCTCTGGGAATGCCGGGTCGCTGCCGGGGTCAGGAATGACGTGGGATGGAGAGCAGAGGATTCCTGACTTCAGGCTGTTTTCTTTGGGTTTCCTTGCCGTTCGTCTCCATTTACTTCCTGTTTCAATCTGGAGCTTTGATCCAGTCTCCATCCAGATGCTGCCACCAACTTCAGCTCCTGGCCAGACTTTAAGCTGATTTAAACTCATCAGATGGTGACAGTTAGTCTAATGCTGACTGTGAGACACCTGGCAGGACGGGGACACGTCCCTCCCCCCCACAGAGCTGCTGCGGCGTCCATCTTTGAACCTGGCGGGCTGAGGCCGCAGTCGGAGCAGAGTCGGGCCGCCCTGAGTGGCTCTGGGTGGTGAGGTGGTCCCGGTCATGTTTTAGGGTTTTCCTTCTCCTGACCTGGTGAATGAATCAGATTGCATATCTGTAAAAATGAAAAGCATGTGTAATTTCCATTCTGCTTTGGAATGACTCCCTACATTTAGTTGCTGTCTGAGATGAGACGAACTTTTGAAGCTTGAGATTTTGAAGGGACTAAGTGTAAAAGTTGTGAATATTTCAGGTGTTTACTCAGTAAAGACGTAGTCTTTGTTGCTGACAGATTGAGCGGCGCATGGAGTTGGTCCGCGTCGTTTCCCACAACACGCACAAGAAGATGGTGTCATGTCTGCAGGGTCACATCGGAGCAGAAGCAGAGAAGAGACATGTAAGTTCATCACCTGAGTCTTTGTTCATCCCTAAATGTCTGAGTTGTTTCTGCACTGCAGGGGTCGGCAGAATGCTCCATGATGTTCTGTTTCTGTTTCTGACCAGTCTGTCCCGCGCCTCTATACAGGAAACGGTCAGGTAAAAACCTCCTGAATCGTCACGTCTTCCTCTCCTTTCCATCTCAGCGCCTGATTTTCACAGAACTGGATCTTCATCTCCAGCTCTTCATCACTTCATCTTCCTCCCTAGTCTTCCTCCTCTTGTCCTGCTCAGTGGAAGCTGCTGAAGGCTCTTCCACTGGCTGCAGCTGTAGATCCTGAGCATTGCTGGTTTCCTCTCTAATGTGAGCTACTGTGTTGTTTCAGAAAAAGCTCCCTCTCACCGCTCTGTCCCAGGCCATGGTGGAGGGAGGAACCCAGCTGGGGGAAGACTTATTGATCGGGTGAGTCCGGTATCAGCTGCCGTCGGTTCCAGGTGAGAAACCGTCACCCAGCCTGATCCTGTCTGTGTCCACAGGAAGATGATGGAGGTGTGCGGCGAGGTGGAGAACCGTCTGGCCACAGAGCTGATGCACCACGAGCTGCAGATGGAGAAGGAGGTTCTGGACCCACTCAGCCAGCTGGCAGAGGTCCGACATGCTGACGGGTCTAGTTCTGGTCCATTATGATGGAGGAACCTGGGCCGACTTCCTCCTGGATGTGTGCTGCCGTATTGAACTGGACTGTTTCTGTCCTGCTTGGTGATTTCAGGTAGAAATCCCAAACATCCTGAAGCAGAGGAAGCAGCTGGCCAAGTTGGTGCTGGACTACGATTCTGCCAGAGCCCGGTCCGTCTGCGTCTGGTTCTGAACATTTCCAGGCCTTCCTCCGTCTTTCTAATGTTTGCTTTACGCTGCTGCTCTTGACTCAGGTGGTTGCAGGCGACCAAGTCGATAATCTCAGGAACAAACACCCAGGCGCTGACAGCCAAGGCGGACCTGCTGAAGGAGGAGGTGGACGAGGCCATGAACAAAGTGGAACTCTGCAAGGTAACCGACGGCAACGCTCTGTAGTCACTTTGCAGCTTTATCATAACATCACAGAAGAAAATGTGATTTCAGAGCTGCTGTGACGTACTGCTTCTTCGCTGATAAAGTGTTTTAAACACATCAGACATAACTTCCTCATATCTCCCTCATAACTCCCTCATAACTCCTTCATAACTCATTCATAACTCATTCATAACTCATTCATAACTCATTCATAACTTCCTGATAACTCCTTCATAACTCCTTCATAACTCCCTCAACTCCTTCATGTCTCCTTTATAACTTCCTCATAACTCCTTCATAACTCCTTCATAACTCCCTCATAACTCCTTCATGTCTCCTTCATAACTCCCTCATAACTCCCTCATAACTCCTTCATGTCTCCTTCATAACTCCTTCATAACTTCCTGATAACTCCCTCATAACTCCTTCATAACTCCTTCATGTCTCCTTCATAACTCCCTCATAACTCCTTCATGTCTCCTTCATAACTCCCTCATAACTCCTTCATGTCTCCTTCATAACTCCCTCATAACTCCT